>APFE030617140.1:155559-196332 GCA_000404065.3 Pinus taeda | reverse complement strand
AAAACAACAAAGGCAAGCAAATAGAACGACAGAAGGTAAAATGGAACAACAGTAAATGGAAGAGCAGTAAATGGAACAATAGTAAATGGAACAACAATCAAAAGAACTAAACCTCGCGAGTCAAAACCAACTGATTCACACTCTGATATAACATTATTTTTCCCTCAAGCAAACTGGATGGAATATACTTTATGGAACAACACTCATTGATGAATTATGGAACAACAATAATAATCAACCATATATACACAACTCGCATTAATATATTAATCTGAGAATGAAGGATAATATAACTATGTTTCTAAACAGAGTAACATTACTTTCAAGTTCCAATAATTGTTATTTCACATGGATCCAATGATAGTAACATTCGTACCGATGCTCTGTAATATAAATAGCTGGTTAAAGACACAATTCAACTCTGAAGAGATCCAATTATACTGTACAAAGTCATTACATGGAAAAATCATTAATGTATTGATCATAACAGAGCATAGCATAGCATAGGAAAGATATATCAGATTACCGAGTAATAAAGATAAGAAAACCATGCATAAATCACAGTATAATGATACAAAAGCAAGTGTCCTTCAGAGCCGGGCCCTTAGCTGCCAATGGTACACCGCCTTAGGTTACTCCATACGTAAAGATGAAATAAACGCCAAGTCTTTTATATTAGTGCATCAACAAATGTACAATAAACCAGGTCTCAGTGAGACTCGATGATCAAAGTTTTTTCTGAAACTTAAAATTACAAAAGCAGTAGTCCCCTTGCTCAACGACGTTGTTCCTTTATATAAGAGTAACGGTGGAGATATCTAGATAACAAAGATAAGTAAAACAGCGATCCCTCAGGATCGAAGATCCTGAGGGATTCGCCAATTAGTTAATCCTTTACTTTTATTTCTCGTGTTCGCCAACTCGGTATCCCTCCTTCCTTTCCTGGGTTATTCAGCTCTGAGTTACTCGATCTTGTTCGCATCCGGTTCCCTTCTAGATAGACAGCAGTTATTCTTCCTCTGTTTTTCACTTTTGGATGGAAACTCCTTGCTTCCACTTCTCCCTGTATAGAAAAACAATAAATTATTAGTGATTGAGCTTCCCATGTTAATTCTTGCACATTTTATTAAAATCCTTTATCCCCTTTGAATTCACAATGCAGAAAAGGTTACAAATATTACTGACAAGCCACTAAACTATTTGTCAAAAGCATACCTTTCAAGTGCTCCACAGCGACATTACATTCAAACTTAGGGCTGATAGCCCTATGACTCTGACATACATTTCACGCCCACAATTCACGGAGCTTACAATGATATCAACTCAAAGCTTGGGATTTGAGCCCGAAAAGATGATGTGGGGGGATTCCATGCCCAACACAATTACCTTGATGTTTGGGGCTACACAAAGTGGGAGATTCTTTAGAAGAAGCAGAGGATCTAGTCTAGAATATAGTCCACTCATTGAACCCCCTTCAAGCGACGATGAAGGGATGATGCTGACTATGCCATAAAGTGAAGTTCAATTAATAACACAGGGTATTCTAAGGATACCTCATCCATAGACTCCACCCCCATCTCCACCTCCACCTCATAAAGCTTCACTCACACGTCCACCTCCACCTCCACCTCCACCTCCACCTCCACCATTCAACATGGAAAACATGATGAAGATGCCAATTTTTAGAGGAATAGGGACCAAAGATCCAAAAAGTTTTGGTTTGTCACAGATGCTGTTTGGACAAAATAATAGATTAAATATGATAATATTAAGAAAGCACAATTGGATGCAACTCTACAGGACTGCGCATTAACATGGTATATCAAGTATTGCACTGATAACCCCAATGCGTTGTTGGCAGATACCCAACTAGATTTGAAAAAGGAGTTCAGTAAGCCTAAGTCAGAGGCGCAGTCAGTCATTGAATTTAAGGAAATCTGTCAGAAGGTTGATGAGACACCTTGGGACTTTGATTAGAGGTTGAAGTGCCTAATCAAGCAAGCTAATATGCAAATCTTAGACTCCCAGCATCACAACTAGTTTATAGCATTTCTGTTGCCACTTTTAAGGCTACCTCTGTCACAACATAAAATAACAACGCAAGAAGAAGCATTGGAGATCGCGATGAGGATGGATGCATCGCCTATTTAGGATACGAACCTTGGGGTGCAACAGATTCATTCACAGCCGGAATGTCTTCACTTGGAGTTGCAGAGCTTGAAGAAAGGAAGGGAAGCTCAACCAAAGGTGTGTGCTTAGATCTACTGTCTGAAATGTAAGATCCATGGACATGATAAGGACCATTTCCCAATCTTTAAGAATTATATTATAGGGGGAGGGCCTATTCCCCTGAAACCTGAGAACAATGTTTGGATGAGCACGGGAGCTGTGTTGTGGTAGCTATTTGTTAGGTTACAGGACAACATGCTACTAATAACTACCATCTATTGCAAAAGATCGTATAAACCCCTCAGTAGTTGTTTTGAAATTTCTGTAAGTCTGTAGGACACGATGAACACCATTGTAGGCGTTATGAGATGATGATGGATATATACCCTACCTACAAAATGCAGGCAGAGAACCAGCCTCAAGATTAAGGTGTAGGAGCAACACGTGGAGGATTCCAAGGCTGAGGATGAGGAAGAGGCACTGGACCAGGTCAAGGGCGTGGATAGGTAATGTGCTATAATTGTGTTGAAGTAGTGCACTTCACGTGAGATTGTACAAACCCCACGCATCCCTCTTATTAGTATTGTCGATAGTTTGAATATGTCATAGAGGAATGTTTAGTCCTTATGGAAACAATGCAAGAAAATAAGGCACAACGCCAACAGCCTACGTAGAACATTCATATGATGAGGGTGGAGCCCTACTAAGAAGATCATAGTATAAATATTGTGTTAAGAAGTAGTATGATGACTGATGCAAATAAACGTAAGTAGCCTGAGCAGGACAGATGAGTGTGAAAGGCTGCTGAGAAGGAGGAATATTTTGATCTCTATCAAGCTAAGGAGACCTACATGGAGGCAAAGAAGAAATTTGTTGAGTCCTCCACCTCAGGAAGTCGTGAGAAGACACCAGAGACTAGTGCGACACAAGAGGTAGATCCTTCAATACTAGCTACTTTCTTGCAAACTTGTATGAAGTTATTACGTGACTCGAAGGCAGTAGAATGATTGCAAGACTTAATAGATAAGTGTGCTAATAAGGAAAAGAATCCTATTGAACAACACACAGTAAGAAAGATTGGTAAGCATAAAAAAAGAACGGGGCTCGAGATGAGGCTAACTGCGCAAATAGGTGATTATGAAATGGACAAAGTAATCTTGGATTTGGGGTCTAATGAAAATTTCTTGCTAAAGTAGACATGGGAAAGGATGGGGAAGCCTACACTCTAGTGGTCTCCTATTCAGTTTCACATGTAAAATCAGCAAAATATTATTCCAATGTGGCATTTATATGGTGTAATGATGGACATTGAAGGTGCGAGTACGATGGCTAACTTTAAGGTTATTGAAATAGTGGATGATAGTAACCCATACCATGCACTGTTAAGAATTGAATGGGATAATCAACTTGAAGAAGCGAAAGATGTCATTTGAAAATAAGTTTCTCATGGTTTTCATGCCATTAGACCCTATAGAGGGAGCACGTTATACTGAACCTACACGCGACTATGTAGAAAGTGACGATGATCTAGATCAGATATACAAGATAACATCATGAGATGAGGATTAGGTGAATCCTACAACTGATGGACGAATTGTGTGGGATAGGGATAGCTCCTGCACCTATGATTCAGATGAAGAGCTTGAACATTGTCAGAATCGACTGCATGAAGTATCTACGTCGCACTGCAATATGGTGACCAAATCACTGATATGTGTCTTGATTGAGGTAAGAAATCTTTCGAATTACAATGGTTTGACTAATGTGGAACTGTTTCTGGATGAATTTGAAAGGGAAGTACGAGAAGAGAATCAATTTGAGGCACTCGAACGGGCACTGCGTGCTGCACTTGCCCAATGGTGGGGTACGCACAAGGAGAGCTTTAAACGATGGAGAGAATACAGGAGAATGATGAATTTAAGGTTTTGGTATGCTAATACTTGAATGACAGAAAAATACAGTAGGAATGATGATCCAGAGGATCACTTGGCAGGATGGAAAAAGGCTTGGGGAGTGCTAATACTTGAATGAATTTAAGGTTTTGGTATGCTAATACTTGAATGACAGAAAAATATAGTAGGAATGATGATCCAGAGGATCACTTGGTAGGATGAGCGCGGGAGCTGCGTTGTGGTAGCTATTTGTTAGGTTACAAGACAACATGCTACTTTTAATTACCATCTATTGCAAAAGATCGTATAAACCCCTCAGTAGTTGTTTTGAAATTTCTGTAAGTCTGTAGGTCACGATGAACACCATCGTAGGCATTATGAGATGATGATGGATATATCCCCTACCTACAAAATGCAGGTAGAGAACCAGCCTCAAGATCAAGGTGTAGGAGCAGCACGTGGAGGATTCCAAGGCTGAGGATGAGGAAGAGGCACTGGACCAGATCAAGGGCGTGGACAGGTAATGTGCTATAATTGTGTTGAAGCAGTGCACTTCACGCGAGATTGTACAAACCCCACGCATCCCTCTTATCAGTATTGTCGATAGTTTGAATATGTCATAGAGGAATGTTTAGTCCTTATGGAAACGATGCAAGAAAATAAGGCACAACACCAACAACCTATGTAGAACATTCATATGATGAGGGTGGAGCCCTACGAAGAAGATCATAGTATAAATATTGTGTTAAGAAGTAGTATGATGACTGATGCAAATAAATGTAAGTAGCTTGAGCAGGACAGATGAGTGTGAAAGGCTGCTGAGAAGGAGGAATATTTTGATCTCTATCAAGCTAAGGAGACCTACATGGAGGCAAAGAAGAACTTTGTTGAGTCCTCCACCTCAGGAAGTCGTGAGAAGACACCAGAGACTAGTGCGACACAAGAGGTAGATCCTTCAATACTAGCTACTTTCTTGTAGACTTGTATGAAGTTATTACGTGACTCGAAGGCAGTAGAATGATTGCAAGACTTAATATATAAGTGTGCTAATAAGGAAAAGAATCATATTGAACAACACACAGTAAGAAAGATTGGTAAGCATAAAAAAAGAACGGGGCTCGAGATGAGGCTAACTGCGCAAATAGGTGATTATGAAATGGACAAAGTAATCTTGGATTTGGGGTCTAATGCAAATTTCTTGCTAAAGCAGACATGGGAAAGGATGGGGAAGCCTACACTCTAGTGGTATCCTATTCAATTTCACATTTAAAATTAGCAATATATTATTCCAATGGGGCATTTATATGGTGTAATGGTGGACATTGAAGGTGCGAGTACGATGGCTAACTTTGAGGTTATTGAAATAGTGGATGATAGTAACCCATACCATGCACTGCTAGGAATTGAATGGGATAATCAACTTGAAGAAGCGAAAGATGTCATTTGAAAATAAGTTTCTCATGGTTTTCATGCCATTAGACCCTATAGAGGGAGCACGTTATACTGAACCTACACACGACTATGTAGAAAGTGACGATGATCTGGATCAGATATACAAGATAACATCATGAGATGAGGATTCGATGAATCCTACAACTGATGGACGAATTGTGTGGGATAGGGATAGCTCCTGCACCTATGATTCAGATGAAGAGCTTGAACATTGGCATAATCGACTGCATGAAGTATCTATGTTGCACTGCAATATGGTGACCAAATCGCTGATATGTGTCTTGATTGAGGTAAGAAATCTTTCGAATTACAATGGTTTGACTGATGTCTGTTTCTGGATGAATTTGAAATGGAAGTACGAGAAGAGCATCAATTTGAGGCACTCGAACGGGCGCTGCGTGCTGCACTTGCCCATTGGTGGTGTTAGCTTCCTGCTGCAGTAGGTTATTCATATTTGATGATTGGCATTTTACAGGCCAAATATGTCGTACTTTGCTTGCTGCAATGCTCCATATTTGCTTAACAGTCTCCAAGTGAAGAAGGCTACTTCAAGTTCATTCAATTGCCTTCCAAATTTTGTAGAGTTATCCCGGTATCGCCAATTTTTCGGTTAAGGGGAGGTCCAAACAACTTAATCTTGGCCTCCCTAGGTTTAAATTTCCTGTTTTAGAATATAGAGAATGTAAATCTGTCCAAACAGCTTAATCTTGGCAGATTCTTAGATAGGTAGAGAAGCAGAGGAGCCCAACAGTTTAATCTGGGCCCTGGAAGAAATAAGGGTAGTATGTAGATAGGAAAGCATCAAAATAAAATGAATGATGGGTTTGCAAGTCTAAGTGCACCCCAAACAAAAGAAGAAAAAATTGCTAGGCAAGTAGGCTGGGTAGGTAGTTCTGAGGTTGTTGAATCCTAATTGTTGACCAGTTCCAGGTTTTCAGGTGTCATATCATTCAGGACATAATCAGCAAGAATTTCTATGCAAGAAGCTCAAAAGAGGTATAGCTAACTCCCCTTCTCTATTTTCCCCAATCATTAACTAACTTCCCCAAAAGAGGTCAAGATCTGCTTGACACCTCTTAAGTTCCATCATTTTCATAAGGCTAGTTTGGGTAAAAGATCTGCTTTACTCGAAGTTGTTTCGTACTTTCTCTAAAAAGCACGGTTCTACCCCTTGTAATAGCCTAAGGTCTCCTGAACTTAGCGCTTTCTTACCACCTCCATATTAACCACTTACATTATTATTTAGCTCCCTATATTTTCCCATCCCCCTACTAATATTATGTAAATCATCCCCTATATACATATCCCTCCCCCTGGTTGAAAAATAACCATAAGTACCCCCGAGAATTGCTCAGTTTATCTGAAACTTAGCAAGAACCCTTGACCTCCAAACCATCTCCCAGATACGATGGACTCCTTCCAAAGTATAAGATCCCTCTGAGGTAATCGGACCCCTCCCGAAACCTCAAATGCCCTTGGCACCCACTTACTTGCTCTTTCCTCCCAAAACTTACACTCCATAGAACCTTAAAATCATATCGCATCGCAACATCGCACTTTTCTCTCCATGCAGGATATCACCGATCCATCAGCATCCGACGCGATATTGCGATAGCGGTGGTCGGCAGTCGCAAGCGTCGAATGTCCAACTCAAGCACCCTCCATTCCCCGCCGATGCGATATTGAGATCGCATCGGAGCTTCTTCATCGCATTACCTCTAGTATCAGCACCTCACCACGTCGTTCTGTACCAGGGACCCACCATAGATGACGTCATCCGCCGTACAGCCGATGTCATGCTAACGTCAGCATCCAGAAAGCCGAAACTTGGCGCAGGAAGAAAAATCGCACTTCGGAGCTCCAGAACAAGAAACAAAGGTAGTTTTTGATGCGCGATTAGCGCGAAGCACTAATCGCGCATCGCTACTGGAAATAGGCCATTTTGAAGAATCTTCAGGGAATCTTTTGATTTCTTAGCCCATTGCACGCTGAAAGCCCGAAAATCGCCCGATCGTGCCAAAGTGATCCGGTTTAAAGGCACCAGCAGATCAATCACAGAGTTTAAAGTGTATCAGATCAAGTCATCAAGCTTCAAGTGTGTCAAAGAGTATCAGTCGACGACGGAAGCCATCAATGTAGTGGCAAAGAGTATCAGCGAAAATCTTGAGGAGCGGCCCGAAGCAGGAGAAAATTTAATATCTTCCAGCAGATTCATAGAGAGAAAACGAAATCACTTGAAGCTCTCAAATCATAATTATTGCACATTTAATTCACACCAGAGCTGAACTGCAGTTCCCAAAGCACAATCATTCCGCAGCGCCGCATCTAGCCCCCAAGGGCCACCTCATCACCTATTTCGATCTAGCTGCCCCCAGCGCAGCCAAAAAGATTTACTTGCATTTAATTCCAGCAGCACTTAGATTTTTGAAGAGTTTTCTAGCAGACCTGTCTAGGTCACTTGTAATGATGTTTTTCCGATATTTTGCTTATAAATACCACCGTGAGCAATGTTGTGAGGGGTTGGTTGGTTGGTAGTAGTTGTTGGTCAGTCTTCTTTCCAGCATTGTCTTTGAGCAGAGACTCGCAGTGTAACTGCCATAATTTCCATAATCAAACATTGCTGAAAGCATGGATTGCGAAACTACTTGATGTTTTCTCTTGGCCAAGGAATGATTACGAAATTCCTGTGCTTCTACATGATCCAATAAGTGTTTCTCTCCTCTGTTTAATTTTATGCTTTTTACCACCTTACCGCCTTCTAAATTGCAGGAAAAAAGAATAGCTTAAGATTTGTTTCATTACACCTTAAGTTCAATTTCTGCATTTCTCAATGTTTTCTTCAGAAATAGTTATGAGCATGTATACTTAAATGATCTTGTTTACGCTGTTTCTTTCACATATGAGTGCATGTTTTAGGAATTCTTAACTGCTCCTGAATCCCATTCATCCATTTCTCCTCTTTTTCAGCATGATGAAATGATTCTCCTTTGCCTTTCATCCCTGATGTCCATTCCGTACTTTCAGCAGACCGACAATTGTATCCTGTGTGGCTATCCCGCTCCGTATCCCCTTGTGACCAAGAAAACGCTCGCAAGCCTCAATCTGTGACTCCATGCCCAATGGTTCGAAACTCATCACACCTTACCTTGCCTCTTTGCTCAAGAATCCTACCTCCCATCCAATCACAACCAGAACTCCGTTGAAGTCAGAAAGCTAGCCTAAAATCATCAACTAAGGTTGAATCAGAAGGAGAGAGCCCTCTCCGATTGCAGGTGGGCTAGAACCTGTAATCCAAAGATTGGTTTGTGGTTACCTCGGCCGTATCCCTATTAGGAGCCTAGGGACAACCTGAGTGATAACAGGTGGGGTACGCACAAGGAGAGATTTAAACGATAGAGAGAATACAGGAGAATGATGAATTTAAGTTTTTGGTATGCTAATACTTGAATGACAGAAAAATATAGTAGGATTGATGATCCAGAGGATCACTTGGCAGGATGGAAAAAGGCTTGGGGGACGAAACCACAACCAGAATGGGTACATAGTTTTTGTCATGCTACAATCCCAATGAACTGGTATTTGTAGATTGAGCTTCACCATGGAACTGCTAAATGGTATGTATTAAGGGAGATTTTTCTATTAACTTTCATCTTCGAGGATGGGTTTGAGAGAATTAATGAGGTACTACAAGAGATAAAAGTGGCTATATTCAGAACACCAAAGGAACTGGTAGAATGGACTCAGCTAGATTGGAGTACACAGTTGCGCCATGTGCTGTAATGTTATAATGTAACTACTGCAGAAGAAGAGGATGATCCACAAAATATTACCATTCTAGAAATTGAAGGACAACGCAAGGTCGAAGGACCAAAGGTGGCGAACCCAGACATATTAGAGCCTCTGAAAAGTCAACAAGTAAACATTGGAACTAAAGAAGAACCTAATTTCATGAAGATAATGGACTATTCAGATGAAGATATGGTTGATAAGGTAGCTAAACTATTGCACGAATACCAGGATTTGTTCCCAACAGAGTTTTCAGATTTGAAAGGGATCATCAGATATTTAGGCGTTATGAAGATCACATTGAAATCAGATGCAAAGCCTGTTAAGCAGTGGCCTTATTGGTTGAATCCAAAATATAAGCTGAAGGTGTGCCAAGAATTGGATAAAATACTAGAAGTTGGTATTATTGAGCCCGTAGAAGAATTAGATTGGGTAAGCCCAATGGTGGCCCAAGAAAAGAAACAGAGAGGCGAGATATGCATATGCATAGATCTACGGAAGTTGAATGATGTATGTGTGTATGATCCATTTCCAACACCGTTTGCTGATGAAGTATTAGAAAATGTTGGTGGATAGGAGGCGTATTCATTTACTGATGGGTTTTTAGGATATCATCAAATAAATATCGCGCCGAAAGATCGAAGAAAAAAAACCTTCGCAATTGAGTGGGGTTGCTTCCAATATATATTTATGCCTTACAGATTGAAGAATGTTCCTACTATCTATCCTAGGGTAGCGATTGTAGCATTCAAGTACTTTATTCATAAATTCCTAGAGGTATATTTTAATCATTGGACTATGGTTAGGTTGGTGAAGCACCATGTAGCAAGTCTATGCCTCATGCTGGATATTTGTCAAAGGTATCAGATCATGTTGAACCTATAAAAGTGTATATATTATGTGCCTTTTAGGGTTTTTCTTGGCCATGTCATATGTTGGGATGGGGTCCCCTAGGGTCAATTTTGGGCAAAAGCCCAAGTTTTGTTGTATAAAGGTGTAACTTCTCTGCAAGTTGTGGTCACAGAGCACGTAGATAATTAAAGAGTCATAAATGGTTTTACCATTCTTTTATGTAAGTTGAGTTAGCTTTTGAAGATCTACCCATAGCCCACGGACCATGGGATTGTATAAATAGGCGTGTATTAGGATAGATAAGGTAGGTAATGAAGTTTGTTCTATGGGAGAAGTCTAAAGCGTTAGTGGAGAAAAGTAGGAAGAAAGGCTCTACAACTGTGTGTGCAGAGGACTAGAGTAGAGTCTGCAACATTGTGCACATACCCTTGTAGATGAGTGCGCAGGGAAGTCTCGAGTCTATAAGAAGAACTAAGTATTAATAAAGGAGATTGTTGTAGAAATACTTGTGTTTATCTCTTTACTTCCATTTATATGAATGTGCATTATGTTATAATGGGTTTATGAAATAATGATGTATTGATGCACAACTTTACACGATTTATACTATTATAGGAATGCAATTGCTGTTAACTGTTTACACGAAGATTATCTTGTTGTATGTTGAAGTTATCGAACACTTAAGCTGATCATAGTAATTACTGGGTTATAAGTAATCTTTGATGTGTGTAAGTAGTGTATTCACCAATTTAGGGTACGTGAAAGGCAGTGGTAAACATTCGCAGAGGTTTAGAGATAGATTAAATGGAGTTATATTGATAAGTCATAAAAGTTTATTGATCTACGTGAAGGTATATTTAGGGCATAAAATGACATCACACTCATCTCTAGGTGCGGAAACTTGGTTCCAACATCCCCCCATACTGCTTTGGGTGAGACTTCAATCTGTTGTCCACAAATTGATTCTAAAAGGGCTAGTAGTGTAGGGATTTATTTGGCACAACTAACTCTAAACCTAGGTAAGTACCCACTAAACCAACAAATGGTTCTGTTTCTGGGACCAAGATTTGCATAAAGAGATGTGTGATGTCGCATCACTCGAATCCTACCAAGAAAGAAATTAAGGAATGGTTGGATAGAAAGATCCATGAATTCGTGATGCAATTAAACAAAAATCCACGCATAATGAAAGAATAATGGTTCGACATATATCTATACATAGAATTACATGAGATCTTCTTCTGTACCTTTTTGATCGAACTATATTAGTGGATCGCTAAATTTGGAGACAACCAAGGAAGGTGGAGGCTTGTCGATCCAATAGTGTGGACCCTGGAGCTAGTAAGGAGGTTGGAAGCTTCTAAAGGTAATATCGTGCACGTTGTCGATCACTATCTTGATCGAGTCATAGGAGGATTCCTGAAAGAATTCACGGTTGATACCTCAATTGGTTACAATGAAGTAGATAAAAAAAAATTCAAGGGACCATGAGGTAAGTATTTAAGATCTTTGAATACTTGGATTAAGATGTTATTGTGTGAAAAGTGGATTATGCCATTACCTTGATGTTTGGAGCTACATGAAGTGGAAAGTTCTTTAGGGATAGAGGGAAAACATGCCCTCAAAATAGCCCGCTGATTGAGCCTCCTCTGAGTGACGACGAGGGATCAACACAGGATTCACTGCATAGCGTTGTCTAGTGAATAAGGAAACAGTTTCCGCGAATACCTCATCCATCCACACCACCTCCATCTTGACCTCCATAACATGCACCTTGGCCCACACCACTGCCATCTCCACCACCATTTAATATGTCGAATACGATGAAATTTCCCATTTTCAAGGGCTTGGGAAATGAGGACCTGAACCAGTTTTGGTTCATTGCAGAGGTCACGTGGACAACACAGAATATTGCATATGATAATACGAAGAAAGCACATTTGGTTACTTCTCTACAAGACCGTGCATTGACATGGTACATTAATTACTGCATGAATAATGTGTTGGCATCATTAGAGGACACCTAGACTGTGCTGAACAGAGAATTCAGGAGGCCTAAGTCTAAAACAAAAATCCATAGTGGGGTTCAAGGAAATCCCAATGAGGATCGGTGAGACACCTTAGGAGCTAGATCAAAGACTAAAGTATGGAATCCGTAAAGACAATATGAATCTCACAGACAGTTAGCACCGCGATTGGTTTATAGCCATGTTCCTGGCTCACTTAAGGATTGCTTTGTCACAATAAAAGATAGGGACTCAGGCAGAAACACTGGAGATCGTAATGAGATTACATGAGACACCTATCCAGGATGCAACATTGGGAGTTCAACAGATTCATGTAGAGTTGTAGAACCTCTACTTGGAGTTTCAGAGCTTGAAGAAGGAAAAAGTGGCTCTGCCGAAAGTGCGTGAAGAAGTTTGGTGCCTCAAGTGTCAAAGCTAGGTGCATGATAAGGATGACTCCCTTGTTTTCGCAAATTATATGGCAGGAGGATGTCCAATGCCCCTAAGGTAGGAAGCTCAAGCTGGACAAAGTATAGGGTCCGCACTGTGGTGCGATATCTATCAAGTCACTGGAAAACATGTAACAAACAATTTCCACTTACTACAAAAATTTGTACAGACGCTGTAACAATTATTCTGCAACTTCTATAAATTGGTAGGCCATGATGAGTGTAACTGTCGTAGTTATGAATTAATTATGGAAAGAATGCTCATGTATCGAATGCAAATAGAAACTCTGCCTTTGGATCAAGGCACTGGGGGAGTGCGCGGAAGATATCAGGGTCGTAGACGAGGCTGAGGATGAGGAGGACCTGGTAGAGGTCGAGTGCAAGTTATTTTCTATTATTGTGGAGTGCCACGACACTACACATGGGAGCATATGATCCAAACATGCTCGTCATGCCAATATTGTACTCAGTTTTACCATGTGATAAAAGAATGCCCTATATTGATAGCTAAAATGTACGAGAAGAAGGTGCAACCTTAACACCCTACCCAGAACTTGCAGATGATGAGGGAAGAGCCTCGCGAGAGGATCCCAATCTCAATTTCGTGATGCGATGTGGTATTATGACTGGTGTCGATAAGGGAAAATAGCTTGAAGAAGATGGATGGATCCGCAAGGCTCCAAAGAAAAGTTGGGTTTGATCTGGAGTGTGCAAAGGAAACATTCATGGAAGAAAAGAAAAGCTTCGTTGAAGACTCTATCTCAGGAATTCAGGATAGTCTATCTAAAGAAGCTGACCCCTCCACGCTTACTACTTTCTTGGAGACTTGAATGAAACCGTTACATGACAGGAGGGCTGTGAAAGGATTACAAGAGTTGATAAATAAATGTGCTAGTAGGGATAATTCTTCTAATGGGCACTGCGCGGTCAAAAAGATCAACAAACATAAGACGAGAATAGGACGCAAGATGAGTCTCACCACGCAAATAGGAGAAGATGAGATGGATCAAGTTATTTTGGATCTAGGGTCATATGTGAATGTGTTTCCTAGATAGACTTGGGAAAAATGGTGAGGTCTGTGTTGTTGTGGTCTTCGATTCAATTAAGAATGGCGAATCAACAGAAGGTTATATCTATGGGGAGATTGCATGGAGTAACTGTAGATATAGAAGGTGTGAGTGCATTGGCTGATTTTGAATTAATAGATATTGTTGATGACAAAAATCCATATCCCGCACTCCTTGGAATTGATTGGGGTATCGACATGAATGGGGTGATCAATTTTAGGAAGCGGACAATGTTGTTTTAAAGAAAAACGCTCTGCATGGTAGTGCCGTTGGACCCCGCAGAAGGACTGCGCTATACTAAAATGGTCTGCGACTATGAGGAAAGAGATGATTATTTGGACCATATCTATAAGATAAAAATGCGAGACCATGACTGGGTTAATCCAATAGCCGATGGATGAAATGGATGGGACCGTGAAAGCTCTTGTACATAAGATTTGGACGAAGAATTGGAGCACTAGCAGAATAGGTTGCATGAAGTATCTACATTGCGTTGTAATATGATGACTAAATCACTACGACGTGTATCATCTGAGGTAAGAATTTTGCCTTATTATGATGGTCAACTAATGTAGATAAATTTTTGGATGCAGTTTGTTGGGTTGTGTTATATTCTTTCCACGACTAGCCCATGTAGTTAAGCCCCCCTTTGTTGCGTCAATTGTGTAGCGAGGGGAGTCATAGGGGTTTTTTGGGGTGTAGGTAACCGCACTCTATGGGGTCTGGGGAAACACCCCAGAAAATTTTGTTTTTGGACGTATATTAGGTTGGGCGGACCTACCTATGGTTTTGTGCATGATTTTTTTCACATGGTTTTGGACGCAATGGTTTTCAATCCATGGTTTTGGACGCGATGGTTTTCGGTCCATCGTATTGAATTCTTCGACATTTATAAATATGTATTGTAACATTGAAAGGAACATAATGAAAAATCAAGCTAGTAGTCCCAGTTTTTGGATCCAAGGGAAAATCTCTGTGTATATGTGTTTTATGTGTTATTCTCTCTTATTGTTTATTTTCTGTGTTTTAGAATTCGTATGCAGGTAATTTATGTACGGGGTTAAAACCTACATTTAGTATCAGAGCTGTTTGATGTCAAGGGGACACCTTTATTACTGAGGGGTTTTCCTCAGGCCTGTGGTAGACCCTATTCAATGGGAGATCTACGAGATCGATTCTAGTGGTAAAAGAAGATGGCGAGCAGTGGAAAGATAAAAATTGAGAAATTTAATGGTCATAGTTTTGAGTTATGGAAACTCAAGATGGAGGATCTGTTGGTGGATAAAGATGAGTGGATCGTGGTAGATATAGGTATTAAACCAACAGGAGTGTCCAATGAAGAATGGAAGAAGTTTGATCAGAAGGAAAAGAGCACAATATGATTGTGTGTCTCAGATTTAGTATTGCTGAATGTATCAGGGGAAGCTACGTCGAAGGCTTTATGGGAAGGTTAGGGACTTTGTACCAATCTAATTCTTTGGTGAATAAACTGTTCCTATGGAAAAAGATGTATAACTCGAGGATGAAAGATGGAGACTCAGTGAGAGAACATCTGAATGCATTTAATATTGTGGTAAGTAAGTTATTTTCTATTGATATTAAAATTTCAGATGAAGATAAGTTCATCAGTTTATTGTGTTCTCTACTAGATTCGTGGAATAGTCTGGTTATTGCAATAGGTAGCAATCCAGCTGCCTTGCATTTTGATGAAATAGTCTCATCCTTGCCGATGGAGGAGATGAGACGGAAAAATATGGAGAGCCAAAATGGTGATGCCTTGTTTGTATGAGGATGGTCCCAAAACAGAAACAAAAATAAGTCATTGAGTGGGAGATATAAATCTAGAGGTAGATCTAAATCTCCATGAAAACTTGTAAAGGTGGTGTGCTAGAAATGCGGAAAGGAAGGGCACTACAAAAGGGATTATAAATCTAGAGCTCCTAATAAAGGAAAGGGATTTGATGATGCTCCTTCTGCAGAGGTGAAAACCACCTTAGACGAAGGTGGGGATGTGTACTTGGCTTCTTCAAGTACACATGTAGATCATGAGGCATGGTTGATTGACTCAGGTGCATCCTTTCACTTCACTCCCCATAGAGAGTGGTTTTGCGAGTATGAGAAATATGATGGTGGTGATGTCTTCTTGGGGGATGACAGGAAGGCTAGAATCGTTGGTCGTAGAAAAGTAAAGTTGAAGTTTCAAGGTGGAAGGGTTAGAACACTTTGAGTGTTCTACATATTCCTGCATTAGCTAGAAATCGGATTTTTGTAAGCAAGATGGATGATGCATGTGTAAAAAAAATGTTTGAGAGGGATACCTACAAGATGGTTCTGGGGGCACTGGTATTGATACGGGGAGTCCAAATTGGAACTCTGTATAAGCTTCAAGGTAGCACTGTTGTTGATGGGTGCAACAGTTTCATGGTTCATGAAAGTGTAGCAGAAAATCTAGTGGTCTTTGGAGAGAAGACCATGCTGTCGCATCAAAGGGTTGGACATATTGGAGAGAAGGGCCTTCAAATACTTCATGGTAAATTTATGGTATAAGGTATGAGTAATAACTCTATGGATTTTGATTTCTGTGAAAATTGTGTATATGGGAAGCAGAATCAGGTGAGTTTTGCCTCTGGTGGTAAGAGGGAAAACTAAATATTAGAGCTTGTGCACAATGATTTGTTTGGATCTTTAAAGGTTCCATTACTGGGTAAGTATGTGTACTATGTATCATTTATAGATGAATTCTCAAGGAATACATGGACATATTTCCTTAAGAAGAAATCTAAAGTCTGTGACAAGTTTAAAGAATTTAAGGCTCTAGTGGAAAACCAAATAGAGAAGAAGATAAAGGTGTTGAGGAGAAATAATAGGGGAGAGTTTTGCAGTAAGGAATTTGAAGAATTATGTAAGAAGTGTGGTATAGCACAGTAGAAGACTACTCCATACACACCTGAGAGAAATAGAGTTGCAGAAAAAATGAACAAGACGTTGATGGAAAGGGCAAGAAGCTTGCTCAGTGGTGCCGGGTTAGGACAAGAATTCTGGGTAGAGGAGGTGGAGACAGCATGCTACCTGGTCAACAGATCACCTTCATTAGCATTGGAGGATAAGACTCCACAAGAGGTATGGACTAGTAAGAAACCCTCTCTTTCACATCTAAGGGTATTTGGATGTGATGCATATGTACATGTTCCAAAGGAGAAATGAACCAAGTTGGATAGTAAATCTAAAAAGTACATCTTTATTGGGTATAAGGATGGTTAAAGGGTTATAAGATTTGGAACCTAATAACAATGAAGGTTGTGTAGATCTGATATGTGGTGTTTAGAGAGGTTAAAGATGTTATTAAACATGAAGTCCAACGAAAGGAACCTGAGAAGATAGAGTTTGAGCTAAAGGAGGAAGAATCAGACTCTAAAACAGAGGAGCAATCAGAAGATGAAGAGCCACAAACTCTGGGTGTGAGAAGATCAATTTGAGAAAGAATGCAGCTAGAAAGGTATAGTCCATCTACTTTCTGTTCAATTTTTTCTTTGTCTATTACTGATGATGATCCCATAATTGTGAAGGAAGCGGTAGATTCAGAGGATGGAAAAAACTGGAAAGAGGCCATGGTTGATGAAATGGCATCTTTGCACAAAAATGAGGCTTGGGATCTAGTGGAGTTTCCGGTTGGAAAGAAACCCATTGGCAGCAAATGGGTGTTCAAGAAGAAGACAAATGAAGAAGGAAAGGTGGAGAAATACAAAGCTCGTTTGGTAGCAAAAGGTTATTCCCAGGTGCTAGGAATTGATTTTGGTGATATTTTTTCTCTTGTTGCCAAGGTAACTTCTATTAGATTACTTTTATCTATTGCTGCTGCTTTTTATTTTGATGTAGAATAGATGGATATGAAGACAATGTTTCTTCTCAGAGATCTGGAAGAGGAGATCTACATGAAACAACTTGAAGGCTTTGCAGTGAAGGGTAAGAAAGAACTGGTATGCAAGTTAAAGAAGTTTTTGTATGGGTTAAAACAATCACCAAGGATGTGGTATTAGAAATTTGATACATTTATACAGTGACTTGGCTTCACCAGAAGCAAAGAAGATCACTGTGTGTATTTTAAATTAATTGGTGACCGTGTTATTTATCTGGTTTTGTATGTGGATGATATGTTGTTAGTTTGAAATGAGAAATAAATTATCCAGGATTTGAAGACCCATTTGTCCTCCAAATTCAACATGAAAGATCTTGGTGCTGCAAACTATATTTTGGGCATGGAAATTAAAAGAGATTAGACAAAGAGGAAGCTCTATTTAAACCAGAGGAAGTATGTTGAGATAATATTGCAGAGGCTTAATATGCAGGATAGTAAACCAGTGAAGGTTCCTATTCCTGTAGGTGTATTATTTGCTGAACAGAGTCCAAAGACAAAAGAAGAGGAAGAGGACATGTCCCATGTTCCATATGCAAGTGCAGTCGGTAGCCTGATGTATGTGATGGTCTGTAGTAGACCAGACATTGCACATGTAGTGGGAGTATTGAGAAGGTTTATGCCAAAACCAGGGAAAGAGCATTGGACAATAGTGAAGTAGGTTTTCAGGTATTTGTGTGGCACTAGTTATGGTTTTTGCTACCAAGGAAGACTAGGATTAGATAGAGTGTTGGATATTCATGGCTTTGTTGATGTAAACTTGGCTAGAGATCTGGATTAGAGAAGATCTACAAGTGGGTATGTGTTTAACCTATTTGTAGGTGTAGTCAATTGGATGAGTAAGAAACAATATGTAGTGGCACTATCAACTACACAGGTGGAATACATGGTAGCTACTCATGCAAGAAAGGAAGCAGTCTGGTTGAAGAGATCGTGTTCAAGTATGGGGTTAGTACAAGAAGCTATAAGGATAGACTGTGACAGCCAAAGTGCAATTTTCTTGGCAAAGAACCATGCATATCATTCAAAGGCAAAGCACATTGATGTTCAGTATCACTTTGTGAGGGATATGATAGATGACAAAAAGTTGTTGCTAGTAAACGTGGACACTTTGAAGAATATTGCAGATGCATTGACAAAATTTGTGAGCTCTAAGAAGTTCTCTTGGTGTAGAGAAACAATGGGTGTTGCAGGGCTAGATAAATGACTAAGCTCTCTTGCGGCCCCCTATGGAAAGAAAACAACAAGTGGGAGAATGTTGAGTTGTGTTATATTCTTTCCATAACTAGCCCACGTAGTTAACCGGGGGGTTAGAAGGGGGGAAGAGCCCCTTCTTTGTTGCATCGATTGCATAGTGGGGGGAGTCACAGGGGGTTTGAGGGGAGTAGGTAACCCCACTCTATGGGGTTCGGAACAGTGCCCCATAAATGTTTGTTTTTGGACCCTATATTAGGTTGGGTGGACCTACCTTTGGTTTTGTGCATGATTTTTCGCATATGGTTTTGGACACCATGGTTTTCGGTCAATGGTATTGAATGCTTTGACATGTATAAATATTCATTGTAGCATTGAAAGGAACATAATAAAAAATCAAGCTGGTAGTCCCGGTTTTGGGATCCAGGGGAAAATCTCTGTGTATATGTGTTTTATGTGTTATGCACTCGCATTGTTTATTTTATGTGTTTTAGAATTCATATGCAGGTAATTTCTGTATGGGGTTAAAACCTACACATTTAAAAGGGAAGTGCCTGAGAAGCATTGCTTCCAAGCACTAGATTTAGCATTGTACACTACGCCTGCCCGGTGGTGGGGTACACATAAAGATAGCTTTGAAGAATGGCATGACTATAGGAAGATGATGAGGATGTGATTTGGTCACCCCAAGGTACGGTTGACTGAAAAGTATGATGGGAGAAATGATCCATGTGATCATTTGGCAAAGTGGACTAAGGTTTATGGAATGGAGCCATAGCCAATTTATTCTGTCACACTTTGGACATCATCCCTATGAACTGGTATTTTGAAATAGAGCTTCGCCACGGTAATATGGAATGGGATATCTTAAGAGAGGGATTTTTTAGGACGCTTAGCTTTGAGGACCGATTCAAAAGTATTGTTGAATCACTGCAGGAGGTTAAGGCAGCAATATTCAGAATTCCACTGGATCCCTTGGAATTGATTCAATTGGATTGGAGCACCCAGCTGCGCCATGCACTAGAATGCTATAATATGACTGCTAAAGGAGAGGATGAGGATCCAAGGAATATTAACATCCTTGAAGCAGAAGGCCACTACGAAGTAGAGGGATTGCAAATAGAGAACCCTGAAATCACCACGCCACTAAAAACTAAGCACGTAAACATTGGTATAGAAGTGGAACCGAAGTTTGTGAAGATTGGGAATTACTAGGATGATGCTAGAGTCGATAAAGTACCGAGTTGCTCTGCGAATATCGGGATTTATTTCCCACAGAATTTTAGAATTAAAAGGCATCATAGGTGATTTAGGAGTGATGAAAATAACTTTGAAACTAGAGGTGAAGCTTGTTAAGTAGAGGCCATCACCTTAATCACAAATACAAGGAAAAGGTCCTCTTGGAGTTGGACAAGATGCTTGCAGCAGGCATTATTGAACCAATGGAGGAATGTGATTGGGTGAGTCTGATGGTCATCTAGGAAAAGAAGCAAAAGGATGAAATAAGGATTTGTGTAGATCTCAGGAAGCTCAATGATGCTTGTGTTCATGATCATTTTCCAACTCCGTTCACAAATGAAGTATTGGATAATGTTGATAGGCAGGAGTCCTATTCATTCACAGATGGGTTCTTTGGATACCATCAGATAAATATCACACTAGAAGATAGGGGTAAGACCACCTTCATAATAGAATGGGGATGTTTCAAATATATAGTGATGCCTTTCAGACTTAATAATGTGTCGATGATCTTCTCACACGTGGTCATTGCGGTGTTCAAAGAGTTCATTCACAAGTTCTTGGAAGTCTATTTCGATGACTGGACAATGTTTGTGCTAGTGAAGTGCCATGTAGATAGTCTACGCTTAATGTTGGATACATGCCGAAGGTATTATATTTTGCTAAACCTGAAGAAATGTTTGTTTTGTGTCCCTTTTGGGATCTTGCTCACTCATGTGGTATGCAGAAACGGGCTCATGGTGGACCCTGCTAAGATTGCGATAATAATTAATTTGGAGGGGCCAAGAAGTGTTAAACAACTGCATGCAACATTGGGCCACACTGGGTTTTATCAGAAGTTCATCAAAAGTTATGCTCAGATTACCGTGCCTATGGAAACGTTATTGAATAAGGAGGCTACATTTTGTTGGGACGAAGAGAGTCAACACAACCTATATGTACTTGTTGGAAATACTGAGAGGGGCCGGGGGGCTGAGTCAATATTCCTTTCAATTAGTATTATTATTAATCTTTCAGAGCATTAGTTAATCTTCAATTATTATCAGTATTTGTACATTGATATTAGTAAACAAAAGGAGCACAAATGCACACAATTTTTAAGGTGGAAACCCCCTTTGGGACAAAAACCACCTGAACGCTTTTCTAATAATTCTTTAATCTTCAACTCCAATTGAAAAGAAAGCTCCAACTTCCTAGAATCTATAAAAGCATTCTTCTCTAGCTCTGATGATTTGATAATCACCCTATGAGTGATCTAAGTTAAAGAATTATTTAAATGAAGGTATTACATACTCATATGTTGGAGTGTGTCTATGTTATTTAGGTAACGGACCGATCATATTGCAAATACATAGACACTTGGAATGGAAAACAACAGAGAAACAAAGTAAGAAAATACAAGAACACAATAAATTAAGATGGATTTCACCCTATCCTCCAGGGCTACATCCCCGGTCCAGCTCTTAGTGGTGACCTTCTTTTATTGTGTCTTAAAGCAGATAATTACAATGAAGGAGCTCAATATGAGTCCCCTGAAATAGAATTTGCTTGGCAGGGTGGTTCTTGGATTCCCCAAGCCACTAGAGTACACAGACCCTTTCCCTTACCAGCTCTTTCAACTCTCTGGTCTTTAATGGAAGGATCCTAATGTGGTGCTCAGTCCTTGATAGACCCTCTCACGGTTTGCTCAATGCTGCCTTATGGTGCAGGTCAGCTCAGCTCTCCATCTCTTCTGCTCTTTGCTTCACTATCTTTTCTTTGTTGTCTTTGTCTTCTTCCCTTGCTACTCTTCTTCGTCTTCGATGTTCGGCATCTTCTACTTTGTCTCTTCATGGATTTAAAGCCATTTGATCTCATGGCTATTTGGTTCCCCTTCCACTTCCGACAGATCGCCTGTTGTAGCTTCGCTTGGAGTTCTATGTCTTGGCGTCATCATCAGGCTCACAGGGAGTGGCCACTTGTCCTCCTGCAAACTACGCCAGCTTGCTTCGTCTATTTGGTTTTTCAATTATGTCGTGGAATGAGTCATCTGCCACCTTGGCGGTCAAATCGGACCTCAAATTATTTCATATCGCCTCTTAATCCCCTATTAAATATGGTCTCCCCATTAAGCACGTTCTCAACCGTTAGATATGGGACCTCCAGATACGATGCCATTCTCACATTTCGAGCAGTTGACTTGCTCAACTGTTAGCGCACGATGAGTGGTGATTTTCTCTCTCCTCCACTTGCCATGCATCGGGTGTTGAGTGGAATCTCTCCTTTTTCACCAAATCTATTTACCGCCCAAGGGTGCCCCCGATAAATACTACCGATTTTGAAGTGCAGGTCTTGCCTTTGCCTTTAGGCTTTTCCCCACAATTTTCTTGGCTCCCATCTGACCAAGCGCTCAGGGCCTCGCCTTCTCAAGGGGTTTTTCCCAGCCTCCTTTTCCCGATCCGGGCTTCCCAGGGGCTAATTTCGCCTCCTGCACAGTCTCCATGGTCCTCGGTCAGCGCGCTTTGATTGAGGTCCTCGTCATTCCATGCTAGCTGCCAATTGCCACGGTTCAGAGGTGTTTCTAATCACTCCATGCTCTTTGATTTCGAAGTTTTGTCCTGATTTGATACAATCATGGTTCTATGAGTTTCCTTTATGGATCCAATTTGGATCACGACCTTACCACTGAAAATATTTTGGACAACCAAAAGTTGGTTTTCAAGCATCAACTAAGTGAGGATACAATTGTCTCACTTGTCCAATCTCAATCCACTTTGCACTGCTCGGCTTTGAACCTTTGAGCCCAATTCTGAGGTACTCAACATCTCCTCTAGGTGTTGTCCTCACCTTCCTATCTAGCACTGTGTCTTCCTACAATTCATTAAGATATTTAGGTAGCAGGTCATCAATAGAAGGCAGTTGACTCTTCTCTTCGGGATCCTCAATGAGAGAGGGTTCAAACAATCTCAAGCAATCTACATTTACGACTGAGTAGATGTGCATGTAAGCTGGTAGATTAAGGCGAAAAGCATTTTCACCAATCTTCTCAAGTATTTTGAAAGGTCCATACTTGATAGGCTTTAGCTTTTTACCTTCACCTTGCATCCTGTCCTTGCTGATATATAGCCAGACCTAGTCACCAACTTGGAAACTATGCTCCATTCGATGCTTGTCATGCCTAGCCTTGTATTTGGCTTGGCTCTTTTCCAGCTATTCCTATACTGCCTGGTGGATCTCCTGAATTTGTTCAATGAACCTAGTTGCATTGTCCACA
This sequence comes from Pinus taeda, assembly GCA_000404065.3. Classification (NCBI taxonomy): domain Eukaryota; kingdom Viridiplantae; phylum Streptophyta; class Pinopsida; order Pinales; family Pinaceae; genus Pinus; species Pinus taeda. The sequence continues at coordinate 173,060 of APFE030617140.1, read as the reverse complement.
TCACTGTGTCTATCAATTGTGGTATCTTTACCAAAGACAAAATCCAAAGGAGTCCTTGGTGTGAAACCAAAACAGGTCTCAAAAGGAGATCTCTATGTAGAAGAATGTTTTTCTCTGTTGTAAGCATGCTTCACATAACACAAATTTTCATCCCATAGCTTGGGGTGTTTGCTGCAATATGCCCTGAGTAACTGGATCACTGTCCTGTTAACTACTTCTGTTTGGCCATCAGTTTGTGGATGAAATGCTATGCTTTTCTTCAATTTGGTGTCCATCAGTTCCTATAGATTTGACCAAAACTTCCCCACAAATCAGGTGTCTCGATCAAATACAATAGAAGTGGGTAATCCAAAATGAACCCATACATGTTCAAAGAATAATTTTACAGTTTTTTCAGCTGTAATCTATTTATTACATGGTTCAAAATACACATTTTGCTGAACCTATCCATAACAACACACAGATAATCATGACCTTTCCTAGATTTGGGCAGTCCTCCAACAAAATCCATGGAAACACTTTCCCAAGGGTGAGAAGGAACTGGTAGTGGAGTGTACAAGCCTAGTTTTCTATTGCTGGGCTTGCTTTTAGCACACATAGTACACCCTCTTACGTATCTAGAAACTGTCTCATACATTTTTTGCCAATAACAAAATATTTGCAGCTATGCAACTGTTTTACTTACCCCAAAGTGACCTAATATCAGAGAAGTGCATGCTTCTCTAATTATCTTTACTCTCTCAGTTTGTGGAATACAGAGTTTCCCACAATGATATAAGAGTCAGTCCTTCACATGATAATCCAATTCTTCTACCCTTTTGCCTTGACTCAAAGTTGCATATACATCTTTAAATTCTATATTTTGAGCATATTGTTCAATGTAGCTTTCATGTAGCATAGAATTATGCTTAAGTATAGTAGATGCATTTATAATGGGTCTAGATAACAAGTCTGCAACTTTATTATGTATGCCCTTTTTATATCTGATGACTAATTGACACTGTTGTAGAAAACCCATCCATCTGTAGTGTCTTGATTGCTGCAACTTAGTTTGGGAGTGTAGATATTGAAGTGGTTGATGATCAATATGTATTACTGTCTCTTTGCCCATTAAGTAATGTTTCCACTTTTTCACACTCTGAACTAATGCATACAATTCTTTATCATATGTAGGATAGTTAACTACTTCATGATTAAAAGTCTCAGAATGATAACATATGGGTTTACCGTGCTGTGTCAACACTGCTCCCATGGCATAGTCATTGGCACCTGTTTGGATCTCAAATGGTCTTTGTAGATCAGGCAGTGCTAGTACAGGTGTTGTACTAATCTTTTCTTTCAAGGTGTCGAAGGCTTTCTGATGTTTGCCTCCCCATTTAAACACCTTGTTCAATCTTGTTAAAGCATGTAAAGGAGCTGCAATTGAGGAAAAGCTAGAAATGAACTTCCTCCAATATTGTGCTACTCCTAATAAGCTTCTCACTTCTGTAGCAGACTTGGGTTTAGGCCAGTTTACAATAACTGCCACCTTAGAGGGATCTATTTTCAATTCACCACTCCCTACTATATGACCCAAATAATTTAGAGACGTTTTTCCAAATTCACATTTTGAGAGTTTAACATGAAGTTTTTCTCTTTTCAAAACATGCAATGTCTGCTTAACATGCTTCAAGTGTCCTTCCCATGTTTTACTAAAAATTAGAATGTCATCCAGATACACAATAATAAAATCATCAAGAAAAGGCCTGAGCACATCATTCATTAATCTCATGAAAGTAGCTAGAGCATTGGTCAAGCCAAAAGGCATAACTAGCCACTCATACAATCCCTGTTTCGTTTTGAAAGCAACCTTCCATGCATCTTGTTCTGCAAATCTGACCTGCTGGTATCCACTGTGCAAGTCTAGCTTGGTGAAATAAACAGCTTCCTTAAATTGATCTAAAAGATCATCTATGCGAGGAAGGGGATAACGATTTTTAATTGTTATCTTATTCAGTGGTCGGTAGTCAATGCATATTCTCCACGAGCCATCTTTCTTTCTCACCAAAATGATTGGTGACCCACATGGTGATGTGCTAGCACTGATGAACCCCTTCTCAAGCAACTCCTGCACCTGCTTCTTGATTTCAACATTCTCTAAAGTAGACAACTTGTACATTCCAATGTTAGGCATTGGAGCATCTTGCTGCAAAATAATATCATGTACTATTTCCTTTTTGGGTGGCAGACCTTTAGGTTCTTGAAACAAGACATCATACTCTGAAACAACCTTTTCTATATCAGCTTGCTGCTTAGCATTACAGCGCTCAAATACATTGGTTCTTTCAGGTTTCTTTTCCTTTACAACCATTAGTAAAACTTGTTTGCATGAATTTATCATTCTTTTCATCCGCCTTGAGTTTATGAGAGTATAATTATTCTTGAGCTTATGAGCTCTTACAAAGTATTCGATTCCATCTTTAAAAAGTAGATACTTGTTCTCAACTCTATATAAAATAGCTTTTCTATCATAAAAGTAAGGACTTCCTAAAACAATTCCACATATATACAAAGGAATTATGTCTAACTCAACCTCATCTACAATTGCTGACTCAAAAGAAAACTTGTGTTTGCACTATCTAGTCACTTGTAGTTGTGCTTTACCATTCAACCATCCTAATGGGTATGGTTTCTTGTGAGGTGTAGTTGCTAATCCCAATTTCTTTACAATTGCTTCGGAAATTAAATTTACTTGTGAGCCACTATCAAACAGAGTATCAATCTTTTGATATTTGGAAACTACTTGAATATGGAAAATCTCATGTCTTTTTCTCTCATTTTATTCATCATTAATAGATTGAGTAGAATTACTAGTAGATGCTTCATAATTCTTACCTTTTATGCCTATGGTTGCAATGGTTGTTTCATCTCCTGATTTTGACCCCAAATCTTTTTGAATAGCTGCAACAATCTTCTTCTTCTTGCCCTCGGACTTCTTAGGTCTTAGCTCTGGATGCAAAATCCAACACTGCTCATCATCATGCCCATCCTTTTTATAATGAATGCATGAAGCTTTTATTTTCTGTGCAGTGTTAGCCTTCCTTGCTTTTCACTTCTACTTTCTTTTCTCCTTGCTTTTGCTTGCAGTGGGTTGGGATGGTCCCCCAACTTCTAGATTTCCATTCTTTCCTCTAGCTTCTAGAGGAGTAGCTTGTACAAATACCTCATCTATACTAGTAGGATTAAACATGAGGATGGTATGCCTCATGTAGCTGCGTAGACCACTAATGTACTTCAAAAGAGTCTCTAGTGAGTCTAATGAGATTCCTAGAATCAAGGCTCTCTTTCTAAATTCTTGTGTGTACCCTTGTACACTATGCCCTTTCAAATGCTAAAGAGTTTTCCAACTCATCATGGCTTGTTGCATGTAGGCCAATGGATAGAACTGCTTTTTGATTGCAGAAACAAATTCACTCCAAACAGAGATAGTCTTACCATGTCTTTTCATGTCAGCTTGGGTTCTAGCTTCCCACCAAACTAAGGTAGTGCCTCCTTGGCGTAGGCTTGCCAGCTAAATTTTGCTATTGCCTGAGTCGATGTTCTGTACTCTACAATAAACATTAATTTTTCTAATCCAATTGTGCAACTTTTCAACATTTAGCTCTCCATCATATATAGGCAAGTCAAATTTAACATCTAGTTTGATCAAAGATACTTTCTTGTTATGCACAAGGCTATTAGGAGGGGTGAGAAAGTTTTCGTCTTTCACTTTTCCTTTTGAGTGGTCATGGAAATGAGACTCATCTTCTTGTTTGTCTTGTTTAGAACCTGATGAATCTTCATCCTTATGCTTTCTAAAGTCCCTATACATTTCTTTTACCATGGACTTTATAGCTAGGAAACTTTCTATGAATTGAGGGTCTGGTCCCACAGAACCTTCCTCTGTCATTGTCTTCCGAGGATAGACTCTCCCAATTTCAGGATTGGTTTCGACCAACTCTCCTTCTCCTAATTTGAGCTTTGATGTAGTGAGAATTCATAGCTAAACCAACACAATCTTGTCTAACCTTACAACCTAAAGCTCTGATACCACTTGATCTAATAATCGCCTTATGAGTGATCTCAGTTAAAGAATGATTTAAATGAAGGTATTAAAAACTCATGTGCTGGAGTGTGTCTATGTTATTTAGGCAACGAATCGATCAAATTGCAAATACACAGACACTTGAAATGGAAAACAACAGAGAAACACAGTAAGAAAATACAAGAACACAACAAATTAACAAGGAGTTCACCCTATCCTCCAGGGCTACATCTCCGGTCTAGCTCTCAGTGGTGGCCTTCTTTTATTGTGTCTTAAAGCAAAGAATTACAATGAAGGAGCTCAATATGAGTCTCCTGAAACAGAATTTGCTTGGTAGGCTGGTTATTGGATTCCCCAAGCCACTAGAGTACACCGACCCTTTGCCTTACCAGCTCTTTGACCTCTCTGGTCTTTAATGGAAGGAGCCTAATGTGGTGCTCAGTTCTTGATATACCCTCTCAGGGTTTTTTCGATGCTGCTTATGGTGCAGGTCAGCTCAGATCTCTGTCTCTTCTGCTCTTTGCTTCATTGTCTTTTCTTTGTTTTCTCTATCTTCGTCCCTTACTTCTCTTCTCCGTCTTTGATGTTTGGCATCTTCTACTTTGTCTGTTCATGGCTTTAAAGCCATTCGATCTCATGGCTATTTGGTTCCCCTTCCACTTTCGGTGGATCACCCGCTGCAACTTCGCTTGGAGTCCCTTGTCTCAGAGTCATCATCAGGCTCACAGTGAGTGGCCACTCGTCCTCCTGCAAATTGCGCCAACTTGCTTTGTCGGTTCGATTTTTCAGTTATGTCGTGGAATGAGTCATCCACCACCATGGCGATCAAGTCGGACTGTGACTTAATCCCCTGTTAAATCTGGTCTCCCCATCGGGTGCATTCTCAGCTATTAGATCTGGGGCCTCTAGATCCGATGCCATTCACACATTTCGCATGGTTGAATCGCTCAAATGTTAGAGGGCGATGAGCGGCGGTTTTATCTCTCCTCCACTTGCCACGTGTCGAGCGCTGAGTGGAATCGCTCCTTTTTCAACAAATCTTCTTATCGCCGAAGGGTGCCCCCGATAAATACTGTCGGTTTTGGAGTGTGGGTCCCACTTTTGCCTTTAGCCTTTTCCCCATGGTTTTCCTAGCTCCCATGCGACTGATCACTCGGGGCCTCTCCTTCTTGAGGGGTTTTTCCCAACAGTAATCGTGCATCAAAAGCTACCTCCTTTTCCTGATCTGGGCTTCCCAGGGGCTAGTTTCGCCTCTTGCACAATCTCCATGGGCCTCAATCAACGCGCTTTGACCGAGGTCCTCGTCATTCTACACTGGCTACCAACTGCCACTATTTAGAGGTGTTTCTGATCGCTTCATGCTCTTTGAATTCGAAGTTTTGTCCTGATTTAATAGAGTCATGGTTCTTTGAGTTTCCTTTATGGATCCAATTCAGATCATCCGACTAGATGGATGCTCCAATGCCCGAGATTCTTCAGTAGTCAACTGAACGGATGCCCCAATACCCAATGAGATACAATTCACCCTAGCACCATCCTACCACCCTATAGAAGAATAGAAGAAGAATGGACTCCCATACTAGGGAAAATGGTCCACTTTACAATGATATAGAATGTTGTAGAAGAAGAAGACGCACTAGACCATAACCCCAACTATGACACAACCACCTAATGATGATCCTAGACCTCTCGACATTGCCTCTTCAACTCTTGGAAGATAGACACTTGTACAAATTTTATAATGATGCTTTCACAATGACTCTGTACAATGATACTTTTACAATGACTATATGCAGTGCTACCCACTTGAAGACTTCATGCGGTGAACTTCTTGTTGTTGTTATAGACCTTGATTGCTGCTCTTCTCATGCTACCCTTTCTCACTTTTTAGAACATTAGATTATGTATTGAGTCTTCTCTTGATGAATATATAATACCTGCAAAAAGTCTTCAAGGAAATACCCATGACATGATAATAGAAAAACTTACCTCATCCTGCAGAGCACATGTCAGTGCTAAACAAAAACAACAAATTAGAATACAAAGAACCTAATGAAATTAAGATATGAACATGCATATACAAAAGATACTTACCTATAGCTTACCTCTATTGCACCATTTTGCTGCACCTTGTACTTTGCTGCCCTAGAAAGTTTGGTCCTTTGCAACCCTTGACAACACTTGATCTAGTTTTTTTTTTCTTGCCTTCTAGGAGCATGATATTGAATATGATGTATCTCTATGATTTTAGATCCCCAGTATGTGATCTTTGGTCCTGTAGTATCCCTATAAGTCTTGTTTCCAATTCCATAGATCTGAACTAATTTGGATTCTTCAATGCAAAGTTATGTCTAATCTCTCACAATGACCTAATCATGGACTAGTTCAATAGAGTGAACTTGTACGATGTGCCACGTGTCATTGTTTCATCCTTCGGCTCTGCAATTGATATATAGAAAACTATAGTCCGTGCACTATCCATGAATTTCTAAAAAATTCTAATCCACTTCTCAGAAATAGAGTTATGACGATTTTCGCAAGGTCACCTCTTTGAGGTGAATTTCGGGAGCCTGCAAAAACTCTAACTTCCACAGATCATATCTCCAAAAATATAGCTAACCAAGATTGATAGAAAGATATTTTTTAGTACGGTATTCCTATAATGGTTATGAGACAAGAAACCATGAATGATGATACCCAATGTGCCATGGAGCTTCAGGGTCATCCTTGGTGCTACTTGGGTTGACATCAATGACAACCTCAGATCATCTTTAGATCAACAGTACTAAAGGAGAAAATGGTCACTGCACCGATCCTAGTCTTCCTAGACTAGAAGAAGGAGTTCCACATGCATGTAGATGCCTCATGTATTGTGCTAGGAGCGGTGCTGACACAGGTTGGCGAGGGAGAATTGGTAACCCTATAGCATTTGCGAGCAGGAAGTTGGCTAAGTTTGAAAAGTATTATTTGACGATAGAGTGCGAAGGCTTGGCTATGGTGTACCCACTCCAGAAGTTCATACATTACCTGCTAGGCAGACATTTTAAGATGTACACAGACCATTATGCATTGAAATATTTAGTCAATAAGCCTGTGTTTGGGGTGAAAATATGCAGATGGTTGTTGTTGTTTCAGGAGTATGATTTCGAGGTGATTCTGAAGCTAGGAAGGTTGGATGCAAGGCCAAACCATTTTTCACGCATTGAAACAGGACAGGAGCCTACCAATTTGGAGGAAAGGATACCTGATGCGTAGCTCTTCACAGTGCATGTAGCAGATAATAATTTTGTGGACATTATCCACTTTCTGAGCACAGGGACGACTCCAAAAGGATACATCAGTCAATAAAAGAAAGAATTGGTGGTGTGCGCGACATAATTTTCTATAATTGTAGGTGATTTGTATAAAATGGGATCAGATGAAATACTTCAAAGTTATATGCCCAAATTTGAAAGAAATAATATCCTTGCTGAAGTTCATGGAGGAGTTGTGGGAGGGAATTATGCAGGAAAAGCAACATCGCAGAATATTTTGCACGCCGGGTTGTGGTGGCTGACACTGCATAAGGATTCTAAAGCATATTGTAGGGCATGCAATGCATGTCAGAGCTTGGGCAAGTCATCGTGAATAGATGTGCTACCCTTGAATCCACAGGTGTCATTGTAGCCATTTGAGAAGTGGGCAATTGATTTTGTAGGACCGATTCAACCTCCAGGCAAGAAAATAGGTGCGCGGTATATCATCACTACGATTGAATATTTGACGAGATGGGCAGAGGCACAACTTGTGATAGACTATACAGGGGTGACAATAGCGAAATTTCTATTAAAATATGTGTTGACCAGGTTTGGTTGCTCAAAGGTTTTGATGAATTACCGTGACACACATTTTCTCAATGAAACAATCAATGCGCTAACAGAGGAGTTCCATGTTTACCATCAGAAGAGTACACCATACCATCCTCAGGCCAATGGAATGGTTGAGGCTTTTAATAAGATATTGGAGAATGTGCTGAAAATGGTTTTCAACGCGTAGTGGAATGATTGGGACGTGCACATACTAGCAGTGTTATGGGCCTACATAACTAGTAAAAATAGTACTTGTCAGACAATTGTTTGGTTGGTCTATGGCGTAGAAGTTGTAATGCCTATGGAATACATTGTACCTAGTCTATGCATAGTGGCTTTCACCAGAATGGCGGACCACAGAGCCTTAGAAAAAAGGCTTGCACAGCTAATAGAAAAAGAGGAAGATAGGTTTTTGGTTGGATTCCATCAGCTGGTTCAGAAGGGACGTGAAAAATCTTGACGCGATCAGCACATCAAACTACGCACCTTCAAGCTAAATGATTTTGTTTCATTATATGACAGTAAGTTTGATAATTTTCCCGGAAAATTTCAAATTCTCTGGCTGGGGCCATGTGTTATCAAAGAGATTACACATGGTGGAGCAGTTCAGCTCGCAAAGTTGAATGGAGATCCATTTCTGAGAAGGGTAAATGAAAGTCGATTGAAGCCATACATTGGGGATCTGACCTAATGACTACATGACAGTAGGATAGTCTTAGCGCTCCAGGAAACTGAAAGGAGGTGTAGGAATCTAAACTACACTACCTAGTTGATAGAGCTACGTGAAAGGGGGTCTGCGTGAAAACAAATGTTGTCACAATAGCTGTCTAGTCAATTTAACGTCTTAAATTTCTCTACATAAATTATCAATCCGGGTATCGTAAACTGATGAAGTGTGGTGCACCATATGTTCTTAGTTAACCTTTTCTTACTTCATTGTTTTATAGATTTTATTTGCTTTGGGGTTTTGTTTTTGTTGGTTTCTTAAAGTGTCTAATGCAAATGGAAATCCTATTCTAAGGTCTTAAGAATACTTTTAAAGGACAAGTATGGATGTAGATTTCAAGACAAAGTCTAAGTCCCTAATGGTAACCAAAACTTAGCACTTCAAAAAAATATTCAAACATGTTATTGATGGAATTAGTGCTTGAACAAAAGTGTAAATATGCAGCTACTTCATTCAAAATAGAATGCAACAACCAAACAATGAGCTAGTGACTATGAAACACAGTATCCTTGTTGCTGTATAAAAAGAAAACTGAACTTAAAACAATTCAAAACATGTAAGAAAAGTAAACTAAATCATATTACATCAACTCATACTCTGACCCCTCACCATTCGACTCGCTCTGGCTATAGGAGGTAATAATAAACAAATTGAGTAATTTGATATCTAAATTGCATAAAATGAAACTAATATCAAACTACACATTCATACTTCAATCCTTCACCACTCGACTCCCTCTGGCTATAGGAGGTAACTGAAAATGACATGAGTAATCTAATCACTAATTTGCAGAAAAGTAAACTAAATCATACTACATCAAATAATATTCTGATTCCTCACTATTTGGGTCGCTTGGCTATAGGAAGGTAATCATAAACAAATAGAGTAATATGATATCTAAATTGCATGAAAGTAAATGAGCAAAAAAAAACTAAAAGAAATAACAATGCTAGAATTAGAACTCAGAAAATAAATCAGCAGAAGGACAAGATGATTCCATCATGTCATTAGTCATTAAAAAGCTATGTGCATTACTAATCTACAATCAACCAGTTGAACACACTTGCATGAATTAAAATTGCATGAATGAAAAGTCTAATCTATCAAACTTGAAAGCAATCAAATGACATAATGAAATCAAAGCAAAATTTACAAAATGAAATCTACTCTACCTTACATTCTAATATGCTCCATGACATTTACTTCACATCTCCTTCCATGTTGAGAACATCAAAGCTTTATTCAAGTTCTTCAAAATCACAAAGTACAACAAATCTCTCTAAAGCTTTCAAAAGCCATCAAGGAAGAACTCCAAACTCTAAGCTTACAAGCTCAGACTAATAAGCTAACAAGCTCTAAACTGAGACTTAGGAACTAACAAATGAAGGAGAGAGATCTCCTATTTATACAAAAAGATGAGAAGCCATCTCATTAATGAGAGTCCATGAATCTCTCCCTCTACCTCTAGAGTCCTAATCAAAATAGGAACTGATAAGACACATGTCTTTTTAGAGTTACAATACAATTAGGAGATGTGACACATATCCTCATGATCCCATGATTCTTTCCACTCAAATTCGAATTTGGCCTTAGAGTGCCACATAAGGGTCTTCTAGAAGCCTCCTTTCAACCTATACATGTCAACAATCTCAACCCATTTGTTAGTTATAAGCATATGCACATTATTTCCTAATTTTTAACCACAAATTCACTCAAAAGGCTTAGAATTAATAAAGATTAGAAAAACATAAATGTGGCCCAATGATAATAAAAGTGGGATGAATGTGGTGACATAGTAGTGAAATGGAGGTGATATAATGGACACAATAGTCATGACATTTTCAAGACTCAACATAGCCCCCAACTGAAGCTATTGCATGTCCTCATGCAATATATATTACATTAACTCTTTTGATCCTTGAGCTTTGGCTTAACTTTGCATGATATCATTTGATAATTTCATATTTCTGCAAAGTGTTTTACTTGAATTGCAACATGGTTGGTTCTTGTGTTACAACCATTTTTTGTTGTTGCCTTCTATTTTGATCTTTGAACTTTGCATAATGATATTTTGATTATTGTTGCAAAGTATATCTTTATTGGATTGCATGATGGTTGGTTCTTGTGTGACAACCATGCTTTTGTTTGTATCCAATTTATCCTTTAAGCACTTTTTTTGAAAAGCCATTGTATGCTCATAATAACAATGTAATAGTTAATATCTGTTGGAAGTATGTGAGCTCCTGAATATGATATGGACATGGCAAGATATGAAAATGAATGTACTCACCCCCCAACTGATGGTATTGGCAATTTTATGAAATGACGAAGAGAAATGTTTTTCCAACAATTAGCATTCTAGCTTTTTATGGAATTCTATGGTCAAAAGTTATAAAATGACGTACCTTCACTTACCCTTTGGAATGGATGAGTTGTATGTGTGGTGGCTTAAAAATTCTGATCATATTCTTCTTCAAGTGGCTGAACAAGAGGAGTCATGGATAGAGAGATAAGATGACTTTTTATTGCTTCTACTAAAACTTGCTAAATCTACTCCAAAATGATGAAAATAATAGTCTTCACGTCTTTAAAACTTGTTGGCACAATTCCTACTATGTGAAAATATGTGCTGATGTCGAACATAATAGGAAATTGTTGGATTAGTGGCCATTAATGGATGCCACTAGTCAACACGAGAACTCTCACCATTGAGGACAATGAGAGTAAATATGCCCAAACACATCTTGCTAGGTACGAATGAATTTGTCGATGTCGAGCCACCTAGAAGATCTGATGAACAAGGGACATTAATGTATTCCCATTGTTTGTCAACATAAGGACTTTCCATTAAGGCATGCAAGTCTCAAGGTGTTTTTACAAAGAACTTAGACTCAAAGGACTATGGACTCAATAATTTGCATTGAAGCAGGGCTTATTTGCGGAATGAAAATGACAAGAAATGAAAGATGAAAATGGAAGGTGGCAAGGGAGAGTAGAAATAGCAATGGGCAATAAGCATGTGAATGAGTCTCTTGCTTTTATTTGTGGGTTATGAATGGACAAAAAGAAATGGAAAGTGGATGTGAATGTAAATGGAAAATATGAAGTGAAGTGAGGTGAATGGTTTATTATGAGGTATGGATGTGATGGAGACAATAGTATCTGAAAGTTTTTTAAGTGTTTGGATCTGATTCTGCATCAACATATTTCCTCTTTGTTACTGATCATCCTTTTATGAAACAAATTGGTCCCTTAGAGAGACACCATTCTCTTGTAGTCATTTGTCCTTCCTCCTGGAACCTGCAAAAAAACTAATACTTCTTCTGCAATGGAATGTAAGCTTATCAAAGGAGAGAGGTGATAAACCTCTCTAGTTATGATATTTACACACAAAACTAAGAATCCGTATTAATCAAACAAGTTCTCCAAAGAAAAATCAAAAGAATTTATACCTGCTTTGGAATTGGTGCCCCAAGTTGAATGTTGCATCATTTCAGCAATTTATTTCATTATTTTCCATTTCAAACTCTAACGATGGATTTCTCATTGTGTAGATCTTGTTGAGATCTTTCCAATGGTACTTAAATCATCAAAATCTGATTTCGTATGAAAAAGATACGCTGATTTGAACAATGAGATTTTTCTGGCTGCGGAATTGGACTTTAGCTGCGGAATGTGCACGGTTTCTATAGCTAAGAATCTTGAATACAAAGTTAGCCATCCATCTTTCATCATCAGTCCAGAATTAATCAATAACTTCAGAAAAGTAAGAAAATAACTTATTCATTTCATTGATTCAAAATTATTATTTTTTCTTGACATGCAGCGATTTAGTGTGGCGACTTAGGGTGGCGACTCAGTGTGGCGACTTAGTGATAACACACAATTTGACTTCCTTTTGACCGGGGCCTTTTTCATCGAATTGGATCAAGTGAATAGGACACCATCCATGTACTAACATTTCCCCAGCTACCCGTGTGGCTTGTTTTGCTTGATGACACCTACAACCTAGAGTTTAACAAAACAGCTGCGGAAAGTTGAATCAGCTATGGAAAGTGGCTGGATTCTGCAGCTAATGAAAACAGAGTGTAGAAAATACTGTGAAATGGAGTGGCTGTGTTCGTGGAAAAGAAAAAAAAATGTGGAGGATGTATATATGGGTGAGTCCGTCGGGTCTATAAGAGGGTATCCACGCTGCCCATTACCTTAATCATTAATTGAAAATAGAGTGATGTTGTGAAGAGCCGTCTTAAATCTACCAATAGCATAGCCTTCTTGACTATCATCGGGATCAGGTTCAGCAATCAGAATTTAAATTAAAAGCCTATTAATTTGCTTCTCCCAAAGATCATCAATAGTGACAATCTGTTTAGGCAGTTCCGCTGGTGATGCCTCTGCTGAACAAAGTAGCTTCGCATTGTCTAGTTGATATACGTGAGATTACATCCCACATAAATCGCTTTGCAATAGGGTCCATATATGTTGAAGGTTCATCTAAAATGATTAGAGGAGGATCTCCAATCATTGCTATGGCCACTGATAACTTGCGTTTGTTGCCACTACTTAGAGAACAGGAAGGTTTGTTTGCTTGTGGCCATAAATCAAATTCTGCGAAGTTTCCTTCCACAACTTGATCTAATATTTCCTTTGAAACTCCCTTGATTCATGCATAGAACACGATATGTTCTCGAACAATAAGCAACTCTAGAAGGGCATCAAACTGAGGACAATAACCTACATGCTGATGTGCTGCCTTTGGATGTGCAAGAATATCCTTGCCAAAAATGTATGTAGTCCCTCCTGTAGGATGCTCTTCGCCACATAGCATTGACAGTGTTGTACTCTTTCCAGCACCTTTTGTGCCGACAAATCCAAAACATTCTCCTTCAGAATGACTGGAATATTACTGAGAACAAGAGATGTAGCTATACCTGAACCCATTAACCCTCTACCAAATCAATAAACACAATTGTCGTATGTAATTGGTTCACGAAATGGAGTTAGACAGAGCCGTATTCAATTCAGATTGTTTGTTAAACAGGTGTTGGATGAATTACAAACGGGTGGCATAAGGGCAGAAGATGTGGTGGCAAAGGGTGGAAGACATGGTAGAGGTAGAGTAGGTGCCAACACAGAGCTGAATTAAATCATTGTCTGCTCATTTAATTGAAAATTCCGTGTATTTATTTATTTATTTTTATTTTTTTTTTCACGCGGCAATCAAAAATGCGCTCCAAAGAACTGCAAAGTTCTCCCACACCGCCATGAATCTCTTCAAACAGTTCTGGGTTATCTAATTGACCCAGCTAGCAAAAAAACACATGTTTTCTTTTCTTTAAATTCACCACTGTTTGGACAAATCAAATGTTTGAAATTTGACGTTTTTCAGTGTTTTACATTTTTCTGAGTTTCACTGTTCTACATTTGGCTTGTAGAATTTTCGAAGTAGTGGTTGGATGATACAACTCTATGCATTCTCATACATGTAAAGCTGTCCACCATAGGATTCAGACCACTTCTTAAGACTAGAGTATATATGCCCTGCATGAACAGAATCTCCCCAAAAAAACTATCCCGCCTCTGTCTGCAGGGAAGCCCATTCCTAGGACAGATGAAACATTAAGATCTGATGCTTTAATCTCAATCCCTTCATCCAGGACCGGAAATGTTTCATTCACAATGGGGAAGAATATCATCTCCAATATTTCCCAGTCAGTGACAACAATGGGATTTCCACCAGGCATTACTTTAGAAAATTTTCTTGCTTGTTCGATGATCTCTTTGACTCAGGTGCTGGATGAGCTCTCCTCTTCTCATCATATATATAGTAGCCCTTACCGTTCTTTTCCCCAGCTTGTTTATTTTCTATCATAAGCTCAGTTAGTGGTGTCTTGAAGGTTTTATCAAAGGTAAGGTGGTTCAATTTGTGGAAGAATGATGGCCGAAATGGAAAATGGACACGGGAATTAGGATGTTCAGGAGTTGTAAACGGAACAGGGGATGAGCAACCGAGATAGAATGGAGGCATATACTAATGAAGTGCAACTTTAACACGAGTGAAATGGCGTTGGAATTTTGAATTAAACAGCTACGTGAGACGTTACACTTGGATAAAAATGACTGCACAAAGTACGGTGGAGAGGAGCCGTATTCACATAGGTCACGTCTCATGAACACAATTTTGGAATTAGTGGTAAGACAATACGCCTTTGTTTGACAGGGGTAGTTTGCACACTGTTGATCCTTATTGGAAATCTACGTGGGAGACCGTCTAATGAGTCAGAAGGAGAAGGTCAGGAAGAGCAAAAGCAGTCTCACAGGTCACCCAAATAGCATATGCTTAGTCATACCTGTGTTTTCATTTTATTGCACTAACATATTGACTGTAATTTTGAAAAACAGAGTGGTGGCTACGAAAACTGCTTCTGGCTGCGGAAACATGGCACAGCAACCACTTAGCTAAATAGAAATAGTTAGGCAATAACTATCTGAATGGAAATGATCATGGGGAAAAAAACTTTTATTGATGAAATGAAATGGATGGCATGGAGTGAAATGAAGTGAGTGGAGTGAAAATGGAAATGAAATGAAGTTTATTTTGTCCTTTTTTTGTTTTGAATCAATTGAAATGATGAAGTTTATTTTGTCTCCTTTTTTTTCTTTTCTTTTACATAACAATCCTTTTTTCTGATCCTCCAGATCACACAAAGTGCAGGAGGAGAGCATTCTCAAGAATTATTATTATTTTTATTTTTTCTTACTTAACAATCCTTTTTCTGATCCTCCAAATCACACGAAGTGCAGGAGGAGAGCATACTCAAGAATTATTAATTTTTTTAGATGTAAGAAATAAGGTTTCTTAATTACACTTCCCTGGCAACGGCGCCAAAAATGTCTAGTCAATTTAACGTCTTAAATTGCTCTGCATAAATTATCAATCTGGGTATTGTAAACTGATGAAGTGTGGTGCACCATATGTGCTTAGTTAACCTTTTCTTACTTCGTTGTTTTATAGATTTTATTTTGTTTTGGGCTTTTGTTTTTTTTGGTTTCCTAAAGTCTCTAATGCAAATGGAAATCCTATTCTAAGGTCTTAAGAATACTTTTAAAGGACAAGTATGGATGTAGATTTCAAGACAAAGTCTATGTCCCTAATGGTAACTTCCAAAACTTAGCACTTCAAAAAAATCTTAAGACATGTTATTGATGGAATTAGTACTTGAACAAAAGTGTAAATATGCAGCTATTTCAATCAAAATAGAATGCAACAACCAAAAAATGAGCTAGTGACTATGAAACCCAGTATTCTTGCTGCTGTATAAAAAGAAAACTGAACTTAAAACAATTCAAAAACTGTAAGCAAAGTAAACTAAATCATATTACATCAACTCATATTCTGACCCCTCACCATTCGACTCGCTCTGGCTATAGGAGGTAATCATAAACAAATTGAGTAATCTGATATCTAAATTGCATAAAAATGAAACTAATATCAAACTACGCATTCATACTTCAATCCCTCACCATTCGACTCGCTCTGGCTATAGGAGGTAACTGAAAATGACATGAGTAATCTAATCACTAATTTGCAGAAAAGTAAACTAAATCATACTACATCAAATAATATTTTGATTCCTCACTATTTGGGTCACTTGGCTATAGAAAGGTAATCATAAACAAATAGAGTAATATGATATCTAAATTGCATGAAAGTAAATGAGCAAAACAAAACTGAAAGAAATAACAATGCTAGAATTAGAACTAGGAAAATAAATCAGCAGAAGGACAAGATGATTCCATCATGTCATTAGTCATTAAAAAGCTATGTGCATTACTAATCTACAATCAACCGGTTGAACACACTTGCATGAATTAAAATTTCATAAATGAAAAATCTAATCTATCAAACTTGAAAGCAATCAAATGACATAATGAAATCAAAGCAAAATTTACAAAATGAAATCTACTCTACCTTACATTCTAATATGCTCCATGACATTTACTTCATATCTCCTTCCATGTTGAGAACATCAAAGCTTTATTCAAGTTCTTCAAAATCACAAAGTACAACAAAGCAATCTAAAGCTTTCAAAAGCCATCAAGGAAGAACTCCAAACTGTAAGCTTACAAGCTCAGACTAATAAGCTAACAAGCTCTAAATTGAAACTTAAGAACTAACAAATGAAGGAGAGAGATCTCCTATTTATACAAAAAGATGAGAAGCCATCTCATTAATGAGAGTCCATGAATCTCTCCCTCTACCTCTAGATTCCTAATCAAAATAGGAACTGATAAGACACATGTCTTTTTAGAGTTACAATACAATTAGGAGATGTGACACATATCCTCATGATCCCATGATTCTTTCCACTCAAATTCGAATTTGGCCTTAGAGTGCCACATAAGGGTCTTCTAGAAGCTTCCTTTCAACCTACATATGTCAACAATCTCAACCCATTTGTTAGGTATAAGCATATGCACATTATTTCCTAATTTTTAACCACAAATTCACTTAAAAGACTTAGAATTAATAAAGATTGGAAAAACATAAATGTGGCCCAATGATAATGAAAGTGCGATGAATGTGGTGACATAGTAGTGAAATGGAGGGGATATAATGGACATAATAGTGAAAGTGAAATGGAAATGAATGACATTTTCAAGACTCAACATACCCCCCAACTGAAGCTATTGCATGTCCTCATGCAATATATATTACATTAACTCTTTTGATCCTTGAGCTTGGCTTAACTTTGCATGATATCATTTGATAACTTCATATTTCTGCAAAGTGTTTTACTTGAATTGCAACATGGTTGGTTCTTGTGTTACAACCATTTTTTTTTTGTTGTTGCCTCATATT
>APFE030617140.1:115706-155539 GCA_000404065.3 Pinus taeda | reverse complement strand
CGGAATTGGACTTTAGCTGCGGAATGTGCACGGTTTCTATAGCTAAGAATCTTGAATACAAAGTTAGCCATCCATCTTTCATCATCAGTCCAGAATTAATCAATAACTTCAGAAAAGTAAGAAAATAACTTATTCATTTCATTGATTCAAAATTATTATTTTTTCTTGACATGCAGCGATTTAGTGTGGCGACTTAGGGTGGCGACTCAGTGTGGCGACTTAGTGATAACACACAATTTGACTTCCTTTTGACCGGGGCCTTTTTCATCGAATTGGATCAAGTGAATAGGACACCATCCATGTACTAACATTTCCCCAGCTACCCGTGTGGCTTGTTTTGCTTGATGACACCTACAACCTAGAGTTTAACAAAACAGCTGCGGAAAGTTGAATCAGCTATGGAAAGTGGCTGGATTCTGCAGCTAATGAAAACAGAGTGTAGAAAATACTGTGAAATGGAGTGGCTGTGTTCGTGGAAAAGAAAAAAAAATGTGGAGGATGTATATATGGGTGAGTCCGTCGGGTCTATAAGAGGGTATCCACGCTGCCCATTACCTTAATCATTAATTGAAAATAGAGTGATGTTGTGAAGAGCCGTCTTAAATCTACCAATAGCATAGCCTTCTTGACTATCATCGGGATCAGGTTCAGCAATCAGAATTTAAATTAAAAGCCTATTAATTTGCTTCTCCCAAAGATCATCAATAGTGACAATCTGTTTAGGCAGTTCCGCTGGTGATGCCTCTGCTGAACAAAGTAGCTTCGCATTGTCTAGTTGATATACGTGAGATTACATCCCACATAAATCGCTTTGCAATAGGGTCCATATATGTTGAAGGTTCATCTAAAATGATTAGAGGAGGATCTCCAATCATTGCTATGGCCACTGATAACTTGCGTTTGTTGCCACTACTTAGAGAACAGGAAGGTTTGTTTGCTTGTGGCCATAAATCAAATTCTGCGAAGTTTCCTTCCACAACTTGATCTAATATTTCCTTTGAAACTCCCTTGATTCATGCATAGAACACGATATGTTCTCGAACAATAAGCAACTCTAGAAGGGCATCAAACTGAGGACAATAACCTACATGCTGATGTGCTGCCTTTGGATGTGCAAGAATATCCTTGCCAAAAATGTATGTAGTCCCTCCTGTAGGATGCTCTTCGCCACATAGCATTGACAGTGTTGTACTCTTTCCAGCACCTTTTGTGCCGACAAATCCAAAACATTCTCCTTCAGAATGACTGGAATATTACTGAGAACAAGAGATGTAGCTATACCTGAACCCATTAACCCTCTACCAAATCAATAAACACAATTGTCGTATGTAATTGGTTCACGAAATGGAGTTAGACAGAGCCGTATTCAATTCAGATTGTTTGTTAAACAGGTGTTGGATGAATTACAAACGGGTGGCATAAGGGCAGAAGATGTGGTGGCAAAGGGTGGAAGACATGGTAGAGGTAGAGTAGGTGCCAACACAGAGCTGAATTAAATCATTGTCTGCTCATTTAATTGAAAATTCCGTGTATTTATTTATTTATTTTTATTTTTTTTTTCACGCGGCAATCAAAAATGCGCTCCAAAGAACTGCAAAGTTCTCCCACACCGCCATGAATCTCTTCAAACAGTTCTGGGTTATCTAATTGACCCAGCTAGCAAAAAAACACATGTTTTCTTTTCTTTAAATTCACCACTGTTTGGACAAATCAAATGTTTGAAATTTGACGTTTTTCAGTGTTTTACATTTTTCTGAGTTTCACTGTTCTACATTTGGCTTGTAGAATTTTCGAAGTAGTGGTTGGATGATACAACTCTATGCATTCTCATACATGTAAAGCTGTCCACCATAGGATTCAGACCACTTCTTAAGACTAGAGTATATATGCCCTGCATGAACAGAATCTCCCCAAAAAAACTATCCCGCCTCTGTCTGCAGGGAAGCCCATTCCTAGGACAGATGAAACATTAAGATCTGATGCTTTAATCTCAATCCCTTCATCCAGGACCGGAAATGTTTCATTCACAATGGGGAAGAATATCATCTCCAATATTTCCCAGTCAGTGACAACAATGGGATTTCCACCAGGCATTACTTTAGAAAATTTTCTTGCTTGTTCGATGATCTCTTTGACTCAGGTGCTGGATGAGCTCTCCTCTTCTCATCATATATATAGTAGCCCTTACCGTTCTTTTCCCCAGCTTGTTTATTTTCTATCATAAGCTCAGTTAGTGGTGTCTTGAAGGTTTTATCAAAGGTAAGGTGGTTCAATTTGTGGAAGAATGATGGCCGAAATGGAAAATGGACACGGGAATTAGGATGTTCAGGAGTTGTAAACGGAACAGGGGATGAGCAACCGAGATAGAATGGAGGCATATACTAATGAAGTGCAACTTTAACACGAGTGAAATGGCGTTGGAATTTTGAATTAAACAGCTACGTGAGACGTTACACTTGGATAAAAATGACTGCACAAAGTACGGTGGAGAGGAGCCGTATTCACATAGGTCACGTCTCATGAACACAATTTTGGAATTAGTGGTAAGACAATACGCCTTTGTTTGACAGGGGTAGTTTGCACACTGTTGATCCTTATTGGAAATCTACGTGGGAGACCGTCTAATGAGTCAGAAGGAGAAGGTCAGGAAGAGCAAAAGCAGTCTCACAGGTCACCCAAATAGCATATGCTTAGTCATACCTGTGTTTTCATTTTATTGCACTAACATATTGACTGTAATTTTGAAAAACAGAGTGGTGGCTACGAAAACTGCTTCTGGCTGCGGAAACATGGCACAGCAACCACTTAGCTAAATAGAAATAGTTAGGCAATAACTATCTGAATGGAAATGATCATGGGGAAAAAAACTTTTATTGATGAAATGAAATGGATGGCATGGAGTGAAATGAAGTGAGTGGAGTGAAAATGGAAATGAAATGAAGTTTATTTTGTCCTTTTTTTGTTTTGAATCAATTGAAATGATGAAGTTTATTTTGTCTCCTTTTTTTTCTTTTCTTTTACATAACAATCCTTTTTTCTGATCCTCCAGATCACACAAAGTGCAGGAGGAGAGCATTCTCAAGAATTATTATTATTTTTATTTTTTCTTACTTAACAATCCTTTTTCTGATCCTCCAAATCACACGAAGTGCAGGAGGAGAGCATACTCAAGAATTATTAATTTTTTTAGATGTAAGAAATAAGGTTTCTTAATTACACTTCCCTGGCAACGGCGCCAAAAATGTCTAGTCAATTTAACGTCTTAAATTGCTCTGCATAAATTATCAATCTGGGTATTGTAAACTGATGAAGTGTGGTGCACCATATGTGCTTAGTTAACCTTTTCTTACTTCGTTGTTTTATAGATTTTATTTTGTTTTGGGCTTTTGTTTTTTTTGGTTTCCTAAAGTCTCTAATGCAAATGGAAATCCTATTCTAAGGTCTTAAGAATACTTTTAAAGGACAAGTATGGATGTAGATTTCAAGACAAAGTCTATGTCCCTAATGGTAACTTCCAAAACTTAGCACTTCAAAAAAATCTTAAGACATGTTATTGATGGAATTAGTACTTGAACAAAAGTGTAAATATGCAGCTATTTCAATCAAAATAGAATGCAACAACCAAAAAATGAGCTAGTGACTATGAAACCCAGTATTCTTGCTGCTGTATAAAAAGAAAACTGAACTTAAAACAATTCAAAAACTGTAAGCAAAGTAAACTAAATCATATTACATCAACTCATATTCTGACCCCTCACCATTCGACTCGCTCTGGCTATAGGAGGTAATCATAAACAAATTGAGTAATCTGATATCTAACTTTGCATAAAAATGGAAACTAATTTTCAATACTACGCATTCATTACTTCTCCCTCACCATTCGACTCGCTCTGGCTATAGGAGGTAACTGAAAATGACATGAGTAATCTAATCACTAATTTGCAGAAAAGTAAACTAAATCATACTACATCAAATAATATTTTGATTCCTCACTATTTGGGTCACTTGGCTATAGAAAGGTAATCATAAACAAATAGAGTAATATGATATCTAAATTGCATGAAAGTAAATGAGCAAAACAAAACTGAAAGAAATAACAATGCTAGAATTAGAACTAGGAAAATAAATCAGCAGAAGGACAAGATGATTCCATCATGTCATTAGTCATTAAAAAGCTATGTGCATTACTAATCTACAATCAACCGGTTGAACACACTTGCATGAATTAAAATTTCATAAATGAAAAATCTAATCTATCAAACTTGAAAGCAATCAAATGACATAATGAAATCAAAGCAAAATTTACAAAATGAAATCTACTCTACCTTACATTCTAATATGCTCCATGACATTTACTTCATATCTCCTTCCATGTTGAGAACATCAAAGCTTTATTCAAGTTCTTCAAAATCACAAAGTACAACAAAGCAATCTAAAGCTTTCAAAAGCCATCAAGGAAGAACTCCAAACTGTAAGCTTACAAGCTCAGACTAATAAGCTAACAAGCTCTAAATTGAAACTTAAGAACTAACAAATGAAGGAGAGAGATCTCCTATTTATACAAAAAGATGAGAAGCCATCTCATTAATGAGAGTCCATGAATCTCTCCCTCTACCTCTAGATTCCTAATCAAAATAGGAACTGATAAGACACATGGCTTTTTAGAGTTACAATACAATTAGGAGATGTGACACATATCCTATGATCCCATGATTCTTTCCACTCAAATTCGAATTTGGCCTTAGAGTGCCACATAAGGGTCTTCTAGAAGCCTCCTTTCAACCTACATATGTCAAGAATCTCAACCCATTTGTTAGGTATAAGCATATGCACATTATTTCCTAATTTTTAACCACAAATTCACTCAAAAGGCTTAGAATTAATAAAGATTGGAAAAACATAAATGTGGCCCAATGATAATAAAAGTGGGATGAATGTGGTGACATAGTAGTGAAATGGAGGTGATATAATGGACATAATAGTGAAAGTGTAATGGAAATGAATGACATTTTCAAGACTCAACAGTAGCGAAGGGAGTTGCGCTATAAGAGGATAGACTACGCAGTGTATCTAGAAAGTAACCATTATAGTCATTGTTC
Source organism: Pinus taeda (assembly GCA_000404065.3). NCBI lineage: Eukaryota > Viridiplantae > Streptophyta > Pinopsida > Pinales > Pinaceae > Pinus > Pinus taeda. The sequence continues at coordinate 150,440 of APFE030617140.1, read as the reverse complement.
ATGATTTGAATGCCAGGAGCATGGTTTAGAGGAGCCGGGTGGGGGGGGGGGGGGGGGTGGGGGAGGGGGGGAATTTAAGGCATTTAAGGCTGAATTTAAGAGTGAAATCTTTCAAAATTTTGGGGGGAATGGTCGAATTTGAATTCAAAGTTTCCTATAAATTACGCGTGGTCGTCCAATGAAAAACCCTTTGCATTCTTATAATGTTAGTGTTTAGTTGTCAATTGTTTATGAATCCTCGGGTTTACGCTAATTTGGTCACTAGTTCTGTATTTGACAAGTTTCCTGAGGAAACCCATCGGTTTATTCTTAGCACGATGTTTGGACCAGGAGACACTAATAGTACTGGAGGGGTTGTCACCTCTGAAGGAGCTGCTCCAAAGGTGATGAGCATGAAGACTCCAACTGCCATGCCTACATCACTGAGGTCACCTAGGCCGAAGCTGATGATGGTGAGGGAAGTCCCCAAACCTAAGAAGGACAAGTAGAAGAATCCTATTCCAGTGTGTGAGTCACTAAGGAAGCATGCAGCCACCTAGGCTCAGAAGAGAGACAATACGAGCACGAAAGAGAAGGGAAAAGTGGTGGACTTGGAGGCTGAAGAGGGAATGGATTATATAGACACTGAGGGGGTGGATCTTATATCCAAGTTGTCAGATTACATCCCTCCATGTAAGGGAAAAGTGAAGGTCTCGAAGGACCCAGTTGCAGGACAATTCCTCCTCAATACGCCCCTATTACCCAAGAGCCTCACTTTTGAAAGGTTAGTGCTTGGCGCATATCCCACATTTGAAGTTGGAGGACTGGGATTTGGCAGACCATGAGCTATTCCCCACCTTGATAAAGACACCTATATGATGAGGGTCTTTTACAAAGAATATGGTGTCACTACGTTGGAGCCTTTGGTGTGGATTCACGGAGTGAACCAGTTGGGGTTACTGAACCTGTTGTGGGTGCCCCACTACCATCACTCCAATATTAACTTGATTTTCATTAAGAAGTTGTTTTTCCTGGTGCATGATGGATGCTTATGGCTGAGCACACTGATCCGTATCACTAATATACTGATCCATCAGATCATGCTATTTTTCGTACTCAGGATTGAATCTGGCCAAGGAGTTTGGTGAAAATACGAGCGAGCACGACCTCACAGAGAAGATGAAGGAAAAGTTCAATCTTGTAAAGAAGCAGCATGGGTACTCTATTACTTCAATCATTGACCTCACAATAAAGGTTTCCATGCATATCCTTGTTGGAAAGGTTATGAGAAAATGCTACACGTATGAGGTTTCGACGCTAGTAATCTTCTTCACTGCACAGTGTGTGGAGGGTGCGCAGTTCAACTGGGTGTGCTACCTTTGTAGTGAGTTCCTCATGAACTTCCAAGAGGTGCAGGACGAGAGTAAAACATTCCACTATTCATGGGTGTTGCTCTCGATTGCGCTTATTGCTTGGGATCTACCGAAGGACACCCAGTTTCCTCCTGTGGAGAATAATTTGCTAGAGGTTGCAATGTTTGCATCTATCTGGGCCAAAAAAGATGTTGCATTGGTCACAGAGACCAAAGTATTTTGGGTGCTAATGGAGGCGAGCATTCGCATGGCCATCACCCAGAAGCTGCAGTTGTCACCAACCATGTTTGAATAACTTTCAGTGTACACGGAGTTCAAAGTCGATTTCCACCACGTTGTGATGCAGATAAATTCTAAGTGTGGACACAAACAATTCCTCTAGCCCAAGAGAGCAGGTCTAGTAAAAAACAAACAATCTATGGAATATTTCCTTAAGCTATAATCAATTAAGAGGGCCTACCTCTTAGAATGCTATTCTACTTGGTGATGATCCTACTTCCTCACTCCAGCTATCTTTCATTTCCTTCCTTCGAATACCTGAAACAAGAAAACAAAAGCAAACAATAAACGTAATACCATACAATATTGTATTCAATCTAATTAATAGTTCAAGGAACATTAAGCCATGAAGATATAAAATGACACTTCATGTAGGAAATCAATTGATAGCTGCATTTAAATAAATCAAAAAGAGATTACAACTGGTGCCTTGATGTTGCTAGGCTCCTCTGACGTATCTGGGTTCCCACACTTCATGGATAGCCCCAACAATAGAGGTTTTAAGGCCTCTTTCCCTCAAGTCTCAAATCACACCAAAGAAAACTATTCTCCCTTAAACATACACTAGAAACATTTAGACTATAGATGTCTTGCTGATTATTCTAACTCCCAACTAAAACTAGCTTTTGCCTAGGAAAAAGAGAGGTTTATATAGTTTGGATGGATGGGAGATGGTTCCTCTTCTCACGGGAGAAGGCCTTATCTCTTGGATTAGTTCCATCCTAATAGGGGAAAGGAGCCCAAACGGGCCTCCTCAACTCCATCCAGCCTAACCATTTACCAAACTTCCATTATGAAGCTTCTAGAGTTGGAAGCTTTGTCTCCATATTTAAAAACATTCCAACAGAGTTTTAGCATGATTGAGAAAGGGCTCAGTCAATCCAATCAGTGCTAGGGACAGTTGTAATCCTTGCATATTGGTGTGAGGAGGATACATGTCATTAGCATTGGTCTTGTACACTGGGATAAACAAAAGATTTTTGGGAAATGATGCAAAAGGGAATTGTTCTGCTCATGAAGAGGGACATAATGGGAGTTTCTTCATGATGGGAAAACATGTAGGGTTCACTGTAGAGGTCCTCCAGGATCATGGAATGGGGAGTATAGGGACAGTGAGAAAATGTTGTGTAATAGATGCCCCCTAAAGTATGAAGGTTGAACTAGGGTGAGGTTTGTGCGGGGAACTGGAGCCTATCGGCGAAGAACCTACAAGCAAGAATAGATACATATACATCACTGAAAAATTTGAATAACAATACATGAATGATGGTATGGATGCATCCATCTAGAGAATGATAAAGTAAATGGATCCAAGGCATGGATTTAGCCATCCAACAGAAAGGATTATAAAGAAACCATGGTATGGTCGTAGCCATCCAATAATGAGAAGGATCACATATAACAACTCATGGTATGGTCGCAACCATCCATCTGGAAGAGACATGTACATCTACATGACCATGTCACATTGCCTCGGAACCTGGACTTGTGTAATCTTAGCTTAGGGTATTTTGCTCCAAACGACATCATCAAAGTACAACTCCTAACATGCAAATGAATGTGTTGAAGTCAAACATGCTAATAAGTTGCTTGATTACCATTCAATGATGTGAACCATTAACAAGCGTGAGAGAAACCACCAATAATGACAATGGCTCTAAGGGTACTGGCAACATAGTTCATGGAATGTGAATAACGAAACTAATGTCAAACACTCGTGAAATCACCCAATCGAAAGCCAATGACGTGAACTTGTCGTCGAGTGCAAAGAACTTGACATTAGGGCATGCAAGCTCTAAGGTACTAGAAGGGATTCTCTCGGTCAGCTTCCTGGATAATGAATTGAAGTTAATAGGAAGCGACCCTGTCAAAGTAGGGCCATGATGTATCCCACATCATTGACATGAGACAAAGGGTTGCAAATGATTAGATGGTACAGAGAATCAGGAGTAAGTGTAACTGCAGAGGGACTAACTCTTGAACATATTGGTGACACAATTTCGGAGTTTGGCAGCTTTCAGTTCCATGGGATTGGTGTTCATGATGACATGGGAGAGATAAAGTGGAAGCTCAAGTGAATGGACCAACCCAGGAAAGTCAATGATGAAGGGAGGATATCGAAACCCGACACGAAACAGATAGTGTCATGTTCAACAGTGAGCTACCGACATGACTAATATGATTTCCAATTTCCCCCCACCATTTCTGGAAAGTACCCCAATTATTTTTTATCACAAGCTTGCAGGGGATAGCATATGCTTGCACTATAAGTTCATCCTTTAGACGAATCCGACCTAGTAAGTTTAACGAGTCCTAGGAAGGAGAAGCTCATGTTCGTCATGGTGACAAATTCGATGTCGTTGAATGCTTTAATGAGTCCAACAAAGGTGGAACTCGATATCTTTTTCATGTTTAGAGAGTTTGAAAAAGACAAGAAAAAGAAAACTCCACATGGTTCCCTTTCGTCCATTTGTGTCTCTCGAGCTTGAAAAGGTAGAAAATAATACTTGAGAGAACCGCTTGACCATTTCAGTCAAGGAGTACCTTTTTCGTAAATAGTGCATCCTGACCTGAAATGGGGTAAACGTATATTGAGTGCCCAATGTTTCATAGCCTTTAACAAGTTCAAAATGACAATAGCTCGACAATATTTTCATATTTAAAGAGTCGCAAAAGAGCTTGAAAGCATAACCCTCATTTTTACTCTCTTTAATGAGTCAAAAAAGGGAAAATATAATTGGCAATCTTTTCATCTTTTACGAGTCAGAAAAGAGCTTAAAGGTGACTCGTCGTGGAGGAATGAGTGGTATAAAGGGTAGAAACTGGTTCCGGAAATGGAGGAGATGCTCAAAACATGTAATGGTCAGGAGGTTGGCTAATAAAACCACTCATTGCTGTGGTTACCTAGGAAAGGAAAAAATAACCAAGTGAAAGCATATGATCAGCCAAAGAGCTAGTGGCGATGAAATAAAATAGCCAAGGCTCATGTAGAAGAAATCAACTGATTAAAATGGAATTCACGAGATGTAAATTGGTCATGGGTTCATTTTTACACAAGCTTGAACCATGGAGAACTCTTCTTGGATTCGATTTCATGTTTACACAAGCTTGAAAAAAAAAAACTATGCTTGAGTTTGGTTTCATTTTTACACAAGCTTAAAACAAAGACAAACTATGCTGGAGTTAATTTTGCATGCCCCCAGTATAATGACTCAATTCGAGGTACATCACCCCCCCAAGCTTCATTTCATTTAGCTAAGTTAATGGAATGAAGGTTCACTTTTGAGATCCAAGAAATACTCGACTGGGATTTTACAAGATCTTAATCCAAGACTCGATTTGGAAAATGGAGGTGTTCTATTTTTTAAAGAGGTTGATACAATAAAATAACTATCCTCAGACATATGTTTCTTTTTTTAATGAGGTTGATATAGGAAGAAACTATCCTCAGACTCCTTGATTCAATTTTTAATGATCTTGACACAAGACAAGGAACTATGCTCACATTCCTTGTTTCATTTTTTAACGAGGTTGACACAAGACAAGGAACTATCCTCACGAAGTCTGTTCATGACCCATAAGAGAACATGGCTTCTAGGAGGTCTTCACTAGGCGGAAGAACCACACTTTGGGAGGAATACATGTCATTTGGTACCAAAGACAGATTAGGTTCCAATGCCCCCAGTACATAATGTACAATACCATCTGTGTAGTTGCCAATTTGTGATGCAGGTAAATTCTAAGTGCGGACACAAACAATTCCTCTAGCCTGAGGGAGCGAGTCTAGTCACAAACATACAATCTATGGAAGATTTCCTTAAGCTAGAATCAATTAAGAGGGCCTACCTATTATAACGCTATTCTACTTGGTGATGATCTTGCTTCCTTGCTCCAACTATCTTTCGTTTCCTTCCTATCAACACTTGAAACAAGCAAAAAACAACAAGAAACAAACGTAATAACATACAATATTGTATTCAGCCTACTTAACAGGTCAAGGAACATTAAGCCATACAGATGTAAAATGACATTTCATGTAAGAAATCAATCAATAATTTCATTTATATAAATCAAAAAGAGATTATGACTGGTGCCTTGACATTGCTGGTCTCCTCTAATGTATCCAAATTCCCACACTTCTTCTAGAACTTCATGGACAACACCAATAATAGAGGTTTTAAGGCCACTTTCCCTCTAGTCTCAAATAACACCAAAGCACCTTATTCTCCCTCAAACATACACTAGAAAACTTCAAACTATAGATGTCTTGCTGATTATTCTAACTCCCAACTAAATCTAGCTTTTACTTGGGAAAAAGAGAGGTTTATATATATTGGATGGATGGGAGATGGTTCCTCTTCTCATGGGAGAAGGCCTTATCTCTTGGATTAGTTCCATCCTAATAGGGGAAAGGAGCCCAAACGGGCTTCCTCGGCTCCATCCAGCCTAACCATTTACCAAACTTCTATTACGAAGCTTGTAGAGATGGAAGCTTCGGATCCATATTTAAAAACATTCCAAAAGAGGATCGGCATGGTTGAGAAAGGGCTCAGTCGATCTGGTCGGCCCTAGGGACAATTGTAATCCCTGCATATCAGTGTAAGGAGGACACAGGTCATTAGCATGGTCTTGTAAACTGGGGTGAACATAAGATTTTTGGGAAATGATGCAAAAGGGAATTGTTCTACTCATGAAGATGGACACAATGGGAGTTTCTTCATGATGGGAAAGCATGTAGGGTTTATTGTAGAGGTCCTTCGGGATCATGGAACGGAGAGTACAAGGACAGTGAAAAAATTCTGTGTAACACATGTATACATCTAGGCGTGGAAGGATCCGCAACAAAAGTGGTTTGACCTACCCTACCTCGCTATAGATGATGCTATTGAGGAGGTCATCAATTGCTGGATGACAGAGTGGCACTAGCCATTTGATCTAGCTGTAGGGACTAGCAAGTTCGTGAAGAAGAAGAGGAAGGAAGCGGCCTAGTAGAAGGCTCAGTAGTTGGCTGAGAAGCAGAAAAAAGAGGCCGAGGAGAAGGCCCGGGTGTAAGTGAAGCAGAAGACCGAACATGAAGAGCATGACTCCGAGCATAGTGGTAAGTCTCATTAACCCCAAATAGAGGAGGAGGAGCAGTCAGAGAAGGGTGGTAGTGTTTAGGAGGAGAATATCACTCCCTTCAAAGTCAAATGGTACAGGAAACAAGGAAAGGAAGGGTCACATAAGAAATAGAAAGCAACCAAGCTGTAGTTGGACCCAATCACTTTAACAGATGGTGAACTTAATGAGATTGGAGACAAGGTGCATGATACCATGTCAGAACTACTACAATAGTTTGAGCAGCAACAACAACAGGAATTGAGCACCATCCAGAAGGATCTTCGTGAGCTACAGATTCAGACGACTAGAATCTAGGCAAGTGTAGGGCAGAGCAGTGCTACATCAACAAGTTTGGCACCGGGGACCATGCAAGCACCTAAGATGGTTTGATCATTGGACCACCGGGCAGTCGCACTGCCAGATGGATCTTCGAGCATGAAGGTGGCTAATGACAAGGCCATAGTGAGTTCTTTGAAGTACATCGGCCTCAACCTGGCCGCGCTCTTGAATGAGTACCTGTACACGTTGCAGGAAGGTGTGCTAGCAGAGTTCTGGGCATGGGAGCAGCGCACGCTCAACCTCATAAGTGAATATCGAGTAAACAATGAATAGATGTTCACTGAGAAGTCAGAGGCACTAGAGGCATAAAGGAAAATTCAGGCACAGAATGCCCAGCTTGCAGCTGTGGTAGCAGAAGCCTGCAAAATAGTACCTGAACTACATATACCGGAGGAAGCTTTGTTGTAGACAAAGATCAAAAAGCTAGCTACAAGTGTGCATGATGCCAAGATGGAAGTGGCTAGAGTTTAGTTCAAGCTGAAACTGAAGATAATAGAGTTGGAGTCGAATTCATAACCCTCAACTCCACCAGAGTTAAGGCAACAAAGTGAAGCCGCTGTGAAGGATGGAGTCGCGATGGTGGATACCGCGGTGGTAGACTATACCATGCTTTTTGAGCAGGAAATGGAGGTAGTTGCGGCTCTGCAGGAAGATCCCACCATGAAGTCCTTGAATACAGAAGCTCGGGAACTCCAAAAATAATATGATGAAGTGAGGGCAACGACGCACACCGTTACTACAACACAACGACTTGCCAAGTTGTAGGAGGTGAAGCAGCTGCCTAAAAAGGTGGAAGAAACACAAAAGAAAGAGGTAGTCCTCAAGGCCAGATTGGGGCCTTGGTTAGATGAGGCCTACATCACCTTCGCCAACATTAAGGAGAAGTTGGAAAACTTGCAGAGTACGTAGTAGAAAATCAAGGAGGACAGTGCAGGAATGGAAACAGAGTAGCTAGTGGAGCAGATCAAGCAGGCAACCACGTAGAGCATGGCTGAGGTAGCATTGGCACAAGTGGAGTTGGGGGATCTTTGCACTAGGATCTCCATGCCAGCAGAGTGACTCGAGGGCGAGTCGCAATCTTTTTGTTAGGGGCCTGTTGGGATGGGGTCATCTAGGGTTAATTTTGGGCAAAAGCCCAAGTTTTGTTGTATAAAGATGTAAATTCTCCGCAAGTTATGGCCGCGAAGTGCGTAGATAAATAAAGAGTCATAAATGGTATTACCCTTATTTTATGCAAGTTGAGTCGGCTTTTGATGATCTACCCATGGTCTGTGGACCATGGGATTATATAAATAGGTGTCTTAGGATGTCTAAGGTAGGTATAGAAGTTTGGTCTATGGGAGAAGTATTTCTAGTTAGCAGAGAAAAGTAGGAAGAAAGGCTCTATAGTTGTGTGTTCAGAGCCCTAGAGTCGAGTCTGCAACTAAGTGCGCAAACTGTTGCAACTAAGTGTGCAGGGAAGTCTTGAGTCTGTAAGCAAATCTGAGCATTATTAAAGAAGATTATTGCAGAAATACTTGTGTTTATTTCTTTAATTATATTTATATGAATGTGCCTTATGTTATAATGGGTTTATGAAATAATGATGTATTGATATCTGACTTTACAAGACTTATACTATTATATGAATGCAATTACTGTTAACTGTTTACGCAAAGATTATCTTGTTGTATGTTGAAGTTATCGAAAACTTAAGTTGATCTGCGTAATTACTAAGTTATAAGTAATCTTTGATGTATGTAAGTAGTGGATTCACTGATTTAGGGTCCGCAAAAGATAGTTGTAAACATTCGCGGAGGTTTAGAGGTTGATTAAAGGGAGTTATATCGATAATCCCTAAAGGCTTATCGATTTGTACGAAGGCGGCTTTAGGGCGTAAAATGACATCACACTCATCTTTGGGTGCAAAAACTTGGTTCTAGCATCCCCCCATATTGCTTCAGGTGAGACTTCACTCTGCGCTCTGCAGATTGATGCTGAAAAGGCCAGTAGTGTAGGAATTTGTTTGGAACAACTAACTCTGAAACTGGGTTAGGACCCACTAAGCCAAAATTGTATGTAAGCAAGGATTTATGGTGGACCCTGTGAAAATCATTGTAATTGTGAACTTGGAAGCACCTAAGAATGTTAAAAAGTTATGCACAACATTGGGACACACTGGGTACTATAGGAAGTTTATCAAGGTGTATGCCCAGGTAACTAGGTCGATGGAGAAATTGTTAAAGAAAGATGAGATGTTTTGCTGGGATGAAGATTGTCGGCACAACTTGGATGTCTTAAAGGAGAAAACGATGACAGCGACTATTTTAGTATTTCCCCATTGTGAGAAGGAGTTCCATGTGCATGTAGATGCTTATCATTGCCTTAGGAGCAATATTAACACAGGTAGGTGATGGAGAGATTGATCATCTAATGGCTTTGCAAGCAGGAAGATATCAAAATCTGAGAAGAATTACTACACCATAGAGTGCGAAGGGCTAGCGATGGTCTATGTGCTGCAGAAGTTTAGGCATTACTTGCTGGGTGGACACTTTAAAATGTATAGAAACCACTCTGCGCTGAAGTACCTAGTTAATAAGCCTGTGTTGGGGGGAAGATATGTCACTAGTTACTATTGTTCCAGGAGTATGACTTTGAAGTAATTGTGAAGCCTGGAAGGCTGAATGCGGGTCTAGACCATCTATCTAGGATCAAAACAGGTGAGGAACCAAGTAGTTTGGAGGAAGGACTACCAGAAGAGAAACTCTTTGCAGTGCGTGTCGTGGATGATCATTTTTCTGATATTATTCAGTTCTTAACAACGGGAATAACACCCCCCCCCCCCCCCCCCCAAGTTTATTCCACTCAATAGAAGAAGGAGTTAGTAGTTCGCACTACAGAATTCTTAGTGATTGTGGGTCATTTACATAAGATGGGATCATATGAGATATTGTGAATGTATGTTCAGGAGTTTGAATGCGTTAGTCTGTTAGCTGAAGCCCATGGATGAGTGGAAGGAGGTCAGTATGAAGGGAAAGTAACTGTGTAGAAGATTTTGAGCACTGGGTTATGTTGGCCAAAATTATACAAGGATTCTAAGGCATACTACAACATGTGTGATCCTTGCCAAAGGACGAGGAAGCCTTTGGGAAGGGATGAATTGCCTTTAAGTCCCCAAGTTTCATTGTAGGTATTTGAGAGATTGGCCATTGACTTTATATGTGCAATACAACCACTAGGAAATAATATGGCCTTGCATGTAGAAAATCTATGATAGGTTAACCCGATAATGCAATATAAATCAAAGCAGAATACTATAACCTACTTCTACTATAAATTTGTGTAAGCTTAAAGATCGAGCTGAACAATATAACTAGAAGAAGAAGAACAATGGCACAATACACACTTTGGGGAAAGTATCAGATAAAAACCCCACACTATTTTATTATCATACATGGTGGAAATACCTAGGAATTATACAAAGCCTTAGCTCTCACAGCTAGCCATCTCTCAGTACAATCCTCATAGAGCCTCACGGGCAATCTTGGCTTCTCTCTAGCCTTCCTCTCTTCCCTCCAAGCTACTATTTCCTTGTGTTGTTCCTTGTGGATGATTAGCCTATTATCAAGTGGGAAAACAAGCCTTCAAAACTGCACAATCCTCAAGGATGAATCCTTGACTGCATTCATGAGTTTTCTCCATGTGAAAACACATGCAACTGATAGTACACTGTCCTTGAACATTAACCTCAACTTGGTCTTTCTCAGAATAGACATGTATGAGTTTCTGATGAGGGAATCTTCAGTTAACTGGAGTAGCACTAGTTGAGTGCATTAATGCATCAACTGACTATTAACTCACTATTAGTTCCTCAAACAGTTTGGAACTAATTTAACTAGACTTAACTCAGTAAACTGAGTTAACTAATTAGAACTCAAATATAACTCAATCATCTCCTTAATTTAAGGGATAACTCTTGCATGACTTCAGAAAGACTTCTAACTTGAATTTCTCCAACTAATTAATTTAAAATAAATTAATTAATTATTTCCAAGTAGTTGTTAAGACTAAATTCAATTTTAATTCACAATTTAATTCAAGGACAAATTAAATTGGAATATTTTTTGTTGCCATATATTTCAAAACATCCCCTCTCAACAAGAAAGGGATTCTCTACCACCCTAATTGTTGGGTGTGGAGCCTGATTATCTTCTATATTCAAAAGTACGCCACATTGGACCGCAGTTCAAAATGGGGGCGGCAACGCCGCCCGTAAAATATTCCGCTGCAGGGGGGTCCAGGGGGGGGGCGGCTGCGACCTTTGAGAGCCCCCCCCTGGCGGGGGGTTTCGGGGGCAGCGCCCCCGAAGCTAAAAACAGCTGTAAAATTGCCGTGTAAAAGTATAGTAATTTCTAGTCAATCTTGGCCATTCATTAGGCGGATGATCTGACGGTAGAACTTATGTTTAGTTTAGGGTTTTTTTCCCTAGAAGGCAACCCCTCTCTTTGTATGAGGGCATTGTATTTGAGGCTGTGAGATAGATGTGTATTCGGCGTGAGCGAGAAATAGAGAGGCGAGACTGTGAGAGAAAACAGAGGATATTACAGCGGATTTGCTGTAGGTTGTGTCTCTTCATTTTGCTGGATAATAGAAAGGAAGGACTAGCTGTTTGAGGTGGATGTAGCCCAAATTGGGTGAACCACGTATATCTATGTCTCTCTTGTTTTGTGCGTTTTCTGTGTTTATATTTCTGCATTATTTTATGTGTTCCATTGCTCCGTAATATATAATTTTCTAACACTAATCCTGTCTCTATGGAACTCAAATTTAGACTTTGACAATGCCTTTGTCAAAATGTCAACATCTTGCTCCTTTGTCGAAATATACTATAGCAACATGATCCTGCTCGCTACACAGCCTCTAAGATGATGATACTGGATGTCGATGTGCTTGGACCTATCATGAAATACTATATTCTCAGAGAGTTTGATACAACTTTGATTATCACAATAGATCATAGTTCGATCCATCCTCTGATCAAACAAGCCAACTAGGATTTTCCAAATCTAGATGGCCTCACATGCTGCCTGACTTGCAACCATGTATTCTACCTCTGCTAAGTTGAGTGAAACCGACCTCTGTTTCCTGTTGTACCAAGGAATTGCTACTAACCCAAGGTTGAAAATCCCTCCTAATGTGCTCTTACGATCTAATGGACTTCCTGCCCAATTTGCATCAATGAGGCCCTGTAGCTTCACTCCCTTTGTCCGTCTGTACCATAATCCATACTGAGATGTGCCTCTGAGGTATCTCAATACATGCTTTGTCACCTTCTAAAACATCTTGGTAGGCTAAACCATCGCTTGACTCAGCTGGTTCACCGCATAGCACAAATCTAGTTGTGTGTTCATTAAGTACATCATTGAACCCACAAGCTGCATGTACATAGTAGCCTCTACCACTTCTCTTGAAGTAGCAACCTCCTTCCTCTAGTTACCTGTTAGAGGAGACTGCATGGGCTTGCACTTCTCCATGTGGAATCTCTTGAGTATCTTGTTGGCATACTTGCCCTAAGACACAAACAACTACCCATCCTTTTGCCACACTTCCATGCCAAGGAAGTAATGCATGAGACCCGTGCCTTTCATCTCGAATTATCTTGCAAGGTCCTCCTTGCAAGGCATAATCAACTAATCATCACCAGTCAATATTAGATCATCAACATAAAGTATGATGATCAACAACTTACCTTTCACCACGATGTGGTACAGGTTTGCTTCCGCTTCACTCTTTGTGAAGCCCAACCCGGTGAAGTAGTTGTCTATCCTAGTGTACCAAGCACAAGGTTCTTGCTTCAGCCCGTAGAACACTCTCTTGAGTCAACACACATGCCACTCATGATTGAAGGTCTTAAAACCTTCTAGATGCTCCATGTACACCTCTTCCTCAATCTAGCCATTGAGGAAACCAGTGTTCACATCCTTTCGATGGATCTTCCAACCCATCTTTGCTGATATTGCCAATGTAGATCTGATGGATGAGTACCTTGCGATAGGAGAAAAAGTCTCATCATAGTCAATCCCCTCAACCTGCGAAAATTCATAGGCAACAAATCTTGCCTTATGCTTCTCCACACTACTGTCAGCAACTTGATTTACCTTGTAAAGCCAACGAGAACTCACAACTGACTTGTTCTCCGATCTTGAAACCATGTCCCAAACACTGTTACGAACTATAGAGTCATACTCCTCCACCATAGCATCAACCCAAATCGGCTGTTGCACTTCTTCCTCAAAGGAAGATGGCTCAGTCTCAACACATTCCCCAACAAGGGCCATGTATCCAGTGTACCTCTCAGGTGACCTCTTCTATCTGCGCTAAGAAGATGGTGCTCCCACGTTCTCTCTCGCATCCTCAAACAATCTATCATCTTCTCTTGTGTGCTTTCGTCCATCTTTAGAAGAATCTACTTGAGTGGATGTCTCCACCCCTGGAACTTGTGCACGTAGCTGCTCTGCATCATTTTGAGGCTCCTCCTCCTTAGGAACCAACAATTCCTCCATAACCTATAGTTGGAGCTCCCTTTCAAGGGAAACTTGCATGGCCTTTTGCACATCAAACTTGAGATCTCTACGAACCACTATCCTCTGATTGGTAGGAAAGTACACCTAATAGTTGTGAGGTGTATTCGTGTAACCCACAAATATCCCCAACTCTACTGTTGGCTCCAGCTTCTTCTGTGCATCCTTTGTCACATGGCAATATACTAATGAGCCAAAGGTCTTGAAGTGAACCAAATCTGGTCTCTTACAGGAGAAAGCTTCCTCTGGTGTCTTCATCCCAAGTATGTAATGTGGGCTTCTATTCTGCAAATATACCATTGTGTTGAATGCCTCAGCCCACAAGTGAAGTGGTAGGCCTTGGTCATGCAGCATTGCCCATGCTTCCCCTACAATAGTTTTTTTCTTCCTCTCAACCACCCCATTCTGATGTGGGTTATGAGGTGTCATCAACTCTCATTCAATTCCTTCCATTGCATAGAAGTCCTTAAATTCTTGAGAGACATATTCTCCACCATTGTCACTTCCCAAGGCCTTGATCTTCTTCCCTGAATCTTTCTTGACTAAAGCTTTGAACTCACAAAACTTTTTGAAAGTTTGTTCCTTCTCTTGCATGAAATAAATCCATCATTTATGAGAATAGTCATCAATGAAAATCACACAATACCTTTGCTTTGTTGTGGATGTTTTTGAGAATGGTCCACACAAATCAGCATGAACTCACTCTAAGACAGCCTCTGCTCGACTGTCTTGATCATGAAAGGAATAATTGGTGTACTTTCCCAAGGTACAACCTTTGCCTGTGTCAAATTGTTCAAGTTTACCTTTCGGAAGTCCTGTAGATATTTGATGCATTATCTTCAAATCCCCATGATGCAGAAGGCCCAACCGCCTGTGCCACAACTCACCAATGTCTTGGCTTTGCACCAATTCTGCTTTCATACTCAATGCTACACAATCATCTACCTCTAGTTTATAGATATTCTTTGCCTGAATCCCTGTCCTCTTGGTATGACCCGTGGCTATGTGTCTTAGGCACACCTTTCCTTTACTGAAGATAACATCGCAGCCTTTTTCCTCCAACAACGTGACCAATACCAAGTTTTTCTTCAGTCCAGGCACATACATCACATCTGTCAAGGTGAGAGGAGCTCCATGCTCCCTCTGAAAAGCAATCATGCCCACTCCTGAAACACTATACCTTCCATTGTCACCCATCTCTATGTGTATCTTGTGGTCTTTCTCCTCCAAGGCACTAATTAAAATTTTATCACTATTCATGTGGAATGAGGCTCCACTATCAAGATACCAGACACAGCCCATCATTGATGACACCATGCATGTGATGAGGGTAAATTCCATTTCAAACTGAGAGGTTAATGCCTCAACTTCCAATCCTTCTGAGGATCCCTTCTTGGACTTCTTCGATCAGAAATTAGTTGCATAATGTCCCATCTTGTGACAATTAAAGCTTCTTACATTAGACATGTCACCCTTCTTCCCTCCATGAGAAGAATTTGATTTGAAATGGGAAGCCTTCCCCTTCCCTTTCCTTGCCTTACTTGCTAACACTAGATTTTCTTCATCATCATTCTTGGATTAAGAATCATATCGTGTGCTGCTCCTGATCTCCTCTTGCATAAGATCTAACCATAGTTGTTCTCAGTCTGGTAGTTTCTCCCTTCCATTCATAGAGTCTTGGTAGCTATTCCAACTCTTTGGAAGCCCACAGAGAGTGAGGCTCACCATATCATCATCGAAAATAGTTATTCCCACACTGCCAAGCTCATCTATGTAGGTGGTGAGCTTGTTTAGATATGTGGAAATAGTATCACCCTTCTCCATCTTGATTGTTCCAAGCTTATCCTTGAGCGTCAATTTCCTCTGGTCGCTACTGCTCTGGTAGAGGTCTTTCAATGTCTTCTACATTGAAAATGGAGTATCCTTACCATGGAGACTTGAGACAATATGGTCTCAAACTCCCTCAAGGATGATCCGTCTTGCCTTCACCACACACCTCTTCCACTTAGCCAACTCTTGTGCATTAGTTGAAGTTGGCTTTGGGATTTTCTTGATCAATGAATTCCTTCAAGCCATTGTCTTCTAATACAACCTCCATCCTATCTTTCCATGCTATGTAACTAGAGCTACCTTCCAATGCATACTCGAGTCTCAAGCCATAAAACGCCATTGACCAACCAGTATGATATGAATTTGATTTGCACCTGCAACCCCTAACTTCAAACTTCAAATTCTCTTCTCAGTATACTGTTCACAACTCTGATACCATGTAGAAAATCTATGATAGGTTATCTCGATAATGCAA
This sequence comes from Pinus taeda, assembly GCA_000404065.3. Lineage (NCBI taxonomy): Eukaryota > Viridiplantae > Streptophyta > Pinopsida > Pinales > Pinaceae > Pinus > Pinus taeda. Next base: position 134,505 of record APFE030617140.1, on the reverse strand, counting down.
TATAAATGAAAGCAGGATACTATAACCTACTTCTACTATCAATTTGCGGAAGCTTAAAGATCAAATTGAACAATATAACCAGAAGAAGAAGAATCAATGGCACAATACACATGAAAATACTTTGGGGAAAGTCTCAGACAAGAACCCCACACTATTGTATTATCATACATGGTGGAAATACATAGGAATTATACAAATCCTTAGCTCTCATAGCTAGCCAACTCTCAGTACAATCCTCATAGATGCTCACAGGCAATCTTGGCTTCTTTCCAGTCTTCCTCTCTGCCCTCCAAGCTCCTATTTCCTTGCTCTATTACTTGTGGATGATTAGCCTATTACCAAGCAGAAAAGCAAGCCTTTAAATCTATGCAATCCTTAAGGATGAATCCTTGATTGCATGTATAAGTTTTCTCCATGAGAAGACACATGCAGCTGATAGTACACTTTCCTTAAACATTAATCTCATCTAGGTCTTTCTCAGAATAGACATGCATGAGTTTCTAATGAGGGAATCTTCAATTAATTGGAGTAACACTAGTTGAGTGCATTAAAGCATCAACTGACTGTCAAATCACTATTATTTCCTCAAATAATTTGGAACTAATTTAATTGGAGTTAACTCAGTAAACTGAGTTAACTAATTAGAACTCAAATATAACTCAATCTTATCTCCTTAATTTAAGGGATAACTCTTGCATGACTTCAGAAAGACTTCTAACTTGAATTTCTCCAACTAATTAATTTAAAATAAATTAATTGATTATTTCCAAGTAGCTAATAAGACTAAATTCAATTTTAATTCAAGGAAAAATTAAATTGGAATATTCTTGTTGCCGTATTTCAACAACACGGTATATCATTACTGCAACTGAGTATTTAACTAGGTGGGTAGAAGTGAAACCAGTGAAGGATTGTACAATGGCCACTACTCCAAAGTTTCTATTCAAATATGTCTTAACGAGGTTTGGTTGTCCTAAGATTTTGATGAGTGATAAGGGTACACATTTTTTGAATGAAACAATCAGTGTGATGCTTAAAGAATTCTAGGTGTATCATCAGAAGAGCACGCCTTATCACCCACAAGAAAATTGAATGGTGGAAGCTTTTAACAAAATTTTGGAGCATGCATTGATCAAGGTATGCAACGCGCAGAGGAATGACTGGAACATGTGTGTACCTGCTGTGTTATGGGCTTATAGGACGACCTGCAAGAAGTTGAGAGGACAAATGCCGTTTAGGTTGGTCTATGGGAATTGAAGCCATAATGCCTATGGAGTATATTGTGCCAAGTTTACATATTTCCACATTGATAGATATGGTGGATTGCGAGACCTTGGAGGAATGGCTCGTGTAGATCATGGAGTTAGTAGAAGATCGCTTCCTTGCAGAATTTCACTAGCAAGTGAAAAAGGAACATGAGAAGGCATGGCATGATCGACATATTAAGCTATGTACGTTAGAGATTGATGAATTGGTGTTGTTATATGAAAACAAGTTCGTGAATTTTTTAGGAAAGTTTTAGATGAAATGGTTGGGGCCATATGCTATTAAGGAGATCATAGATGGTGGCATAGTTCAGCTCGCGAAGTTGAATGATGAACCAATCCCTGGAAAAGTGAACAGAGGTAGATTGATGTTGTACACATGGGATCTTGCCCCTGCAAAATGACTATATGAAAGTAGGATAGTCTTAGTAATCAAGGCAGTTGCAAGGTGTTATCACCTGGATTGAACCTCAGGCTGAAGGGAGGCAATGCCAGGGTAACCACAAACCAAGCTTAGCCAAGTAGCTAGCCCTACTAGGCCGGGAGAGGGCTCTCTCCATAAGGATCTTAGTCAAGATGACTAGATCAGGTAAAGGATTTCAGGCTAGGTATAGTAGCATGAAAGTTTTGATTGGATTTTGTAGAGGTTTTGTCGGATCAGGAGGAGCTAGGCAGTTTAGGTCTGGGAAATTAGGTCAGAAATGCAGTGTGTTCTATGGGGCAGGGTAGGAATAGGCTTTAGTCCTCTTGGGCTTGATGGGGTGAGATGTTTTAGACTGATGAGAAGCTAAGAAGGGCATGTGAAAATCGTGGATCCTTCTTGGACTGTAGAAAACATGAAATAGTGAATGGTTTCCCAAGGTAGAGCACTATTACAATGGATTCTACCTATCAAACTTGAAAGCATTCAACTAGAAGCAATGAAATGATTGATGGAATACATAAAACATATAAACATATAATCACAGAAGAAGAAGTTGTACTAGAACTCCATACCACAGGGATCCCATAAAAATAGCTACAATTCTTATTAATTTCCTGCTAAACTGCTTACAAAGGTGTATAATCAAGCTCTGAGCATCCACACTGAGTCCAACCAACAAAATGACTAAGAAAATACATGATATAGGCCTCAAAAAAAAAATCATAGCCTCAGGGGTCGAATCCATGAGAGGAGGAGCAGTTGCACAAAAGACTGAACTGAAAGCTAAATTCTAGGGTGGTCAAACTAACTCATCCCTAATATGAAGAAAACTGATTCATTACATGCCACTTAGGCCATTCATCTGATGTATCTACCCTAGGTAACAAAAACACACTTTAATTATATCATCATTATGAATTACATCAGAAAAAACTCAAAATCCCATAGGTGAAAAGTATTTTTTGAGAGAAACAGTGAAAAAATTGGTTGCTTGTCAACTGTGCAGTGCCAGTGTCAAACGCGTAGTGCCTGAAGGAAGTGTGCAGTGCCACATTCAAACCCACTTTTGACTACCTTCCCGATGTCCAAATTGAGCCCAGGATAGCTTTTGGGAAAGCTTATCCTGTCTAGTTTCCATATCTATCTTCATTTTTCAAATTAATCTTGATTTTATCCTCCAAAACTAGATTCTCCCAGGACTAGTCAAACACGTAGCGCCTGGTCCAAAAATGAGGCAGAAATGTGATTTTTTGCTAGTTTTTTGCCTTTTCCACCAACCAGTTTTACCTTCCAAGGCTGGAAACATGTTTCTTGATTGTCTTAGGCCTTCTAAATCCAATGGTGGTGGCCATCCTCCAAAATATGCCCCAAAAAAGTGCGCAGTGCCCGAGGTGCTCCGCGTTTGACCAAGGTACTGATATAAAAATTGTGTGAAGATAACAAGAAATGCCCAAAGAAACAACTGAGTTGAGGGTCTTAAAAAATCGTTGAAATAGCTAATGCTAAAGGTGACTAAGAAAGGAGAGAAGCCTCCACCAATAGGTCAAGCTTGTGCTTCACCTTTTGATGTGTTAACGCCTCAATTTTTGCCTAAGCCCTTTTGAACTTGGCTCTAGCAATTTTCTTTCTCATGGCATAATATTTGGCCATTATTCTTTGAATCTTTGTATCTCTATTAGCCTTAGCTAATAGGTCTTCAAGATGAGTGCTAGCCCTCTCAAGCCAATATTGTTGGTTCTCATTCATCATTATGCCAAATTGTTAATTTAAGGTGAGTTGGTTGGCGAGTTGAGCTTCGTTTTCTCTTTCAAGCTCCAAAGCTCATTTTAGGCCTCTAGTCCTAGGCCTCCTCCAGGGCATTTCTTCCTCCATGGGCTCACCATAGTGACCATAGGCTTCCTCAAGTTTGACTTTAATATTTTTAGCTTCCCTTTTAACTTTGATGAGCTAAACTTCCGTAAGCTCATGCTTGGTCTCCATTTGCCTATTTTCATGTTCATAATAAGATATGATGTATTTTTCTCTTTGTATATTTACCTGCAACTCACATATCAATGCTTCTTGCTCTTTGAAGATCATTTTGGTGTTTTCCTTTCCATCTTCCTCATCTAAGTCCACTAGGTCAAAATCTTGCTCAGTTTCATAGGGGTCTTCTTCCTGTTTTTTCATTTCTGTTTCAACCATTTTTTCCTTTCCTTTTTGTACCTGTTTCATTGATGAAGAGAGCAAGGCTCCTCCCACAATCTGTGGGGCAAACACTTGCCTATTTCCTCTCTGATAGGTCTACACCACAGTATGTAAACTAGCCCTTCCTAGCTTGCTACTTTGACCTTAATCACTTTTTTCTTTGTCACTATCCTCTTTCCTGTTAGATGAAAGAATAGGTCCAGGGAATGGTGATAATGGGGGTGATGGTGGATGAGATGAATAGTGCATGGGCTGAGATGGAGGAATGGAGGTTGGTGGATGAGATGATGATGGAATGTCTTGAACATTTTGAGTGGAAACTTGAGTGAAAATGGAGTTAGCTATAAATGTACTCCATGCAATGTTAAGTTCTTTAAGGTGATAATGAACTATGATCTTTATGAGGGAATGGTGAAATAAGCTTTTCATTTGATATTTGTATTCTCTCTTTTGGGAAATGTCAGCCATACTCTCAACACTCTTGATTTAAGGCTAAGGAGGTATAAGGACCTCTAAGGAATGAATAGGGGCAAAATCAGCCAAACACGCAACGCCCAGAGGAAGTGCACAATGCCTGAAGGGAGTGCGCAACGCCAGGTAAATGCACAGCGCCTGAAGTGAGTGCGCATTGCCACTTCAAGACAACTTTTTACTACCTTTCCGATGTCCAAATTAGGCGTGGGATAACTCATTGGAAACCTTGTCAAGTCTAATTTCCATAACATCTTGAATTTTTCAATTTGGAGTTCATTTTCCCTATCAAAAGCTCAATCTCCCAAGACTGGTCAAAATGTGGAAAATGAGGCTGCCAAAATGCAGAGTGATGTTGTATTAAAATTTTGAAGATCTACCTCAACTCCCAATTGAGCTCATGATAGCTCAATGGAAATATCCCTGTGTCTAGTTATCATTTGACTCATCAAGCAAGTCATTTGGTCACTCCAACTAAGATAAATATTGGTTTTCCCAAAGTCACTCCAGAAGTGCAGCAACTCTCTTGAGGCAAATAATGTTTTGGACATTTCTCCCAAACCATGAGACCTGTGTAAAAACTAAAGGAGGTTTTTCGTCTTGAGTCTATCATGGACAAAAACCTCTCTCAAATTTTTGAAATTCATCTTTTCTTTCTCAGAAACATCATTTGAATAAAACCTATCCCGATGTGTGGAATAGGGGATTTGTAGAAATGAAGGGAAATGAAGGGGATGAGGGGCTTTTAATTTCTTTAGAATTTTTTTTGGAAGTAGGGAGGGGTGTTAGGAAGCAGGGGAAAGTGTAATTTCTAATATTGAGTGATGGGAAGGGGTCCAAAAGGGCCAAACACAGGCTTAACCTAGAAAAGTGTCAAATTGTATCAATAAGCTAGGGTTTGTGGGAAAATGATGAATTCAAGGGATATTAGTGATGGAATATGTTTAGAAATGTATTTTAAGGGTAGGGGAAGGTGTATCAGCATAAGGATACAATTTTTGTTGAATATTTGACCATCCAAGGAAAATTACCTTCAAAACCCTAGGAGAGGGAAATGAGCCTTACCTTACCTAAGTACAACTGAAGCACGAACAAGGTGTAAAATGACCCATTGGAACTTGAAATAATGATGAAAACTCTTTGAATGATGGTGCACTTAGCTGAATGTTGACATGGACCAATATTTGGAAAAATTTGGAAGGATTGAAAACAATCCTAGACCTAATACCTAGTGACCAAATTTTACTTGAAGACTCACTGAAATGACAAAATTTGACTTTGACACCCTAAGACCACTTTGTAAGAGAATGTTTGATTGCTGATGGTAGTATGCAAATGTTGACTCTAACACAAGGGATTACGTGTTATGCTCTTAACCTGCAAGACGATACCAGAATACCAAATATGTGAAGAAATATACACAGAACATAGAACAATGAGAAATAACAGCAAGTATTTTATTATTCAGAAAGCAATGTTCACTTGCCTCTTTAAGGGGGAAACCTCCAATAGAGGAGAGCTCGATTACAAAACAAGACACGATGCTCCTCAAGGGGAGTCTCTATCCTTTATATAGGATTCATACATGCAATACCATGGGGCAATACCATGGTTCTTATTAATATCATCTATCTAATACCATGGCCCATTTGCAATTCATTGTGGTCCCTTCATTAAATGCAGGTTAACCACTTACAATTATTAATATGGGCTTTATTGACTCTTTACTTAACTCTAACTATGACTCGATCCTATTAGATAAGTAAGGGGGTTATTGTGGGACCCTAACATGCCCTCTCCCATAAGAATAGCCTTGTCCTCAAGGCTGAAGCTACGGAAACTGCTGAAGAATAGTGGCCGGTTCCTAGGTTGCATCTTCCAGAGAGGTATCTTTCCACTTGGCGAGGAATTCCTTGATCATGTGGCCACGCAGGTGCCTTTCTCATGTATCAAGAACTTGTTTACGTTGGAGCCAGATTGACCCTTCTTCATCCAGTTCAGGTAGACTAGTTTGAATTCTGCAATTGTTCCCAATCACTTTCTTGAGGCATGAGACATGGAAAAATGGATGGATTTTTGCAGTGGGTGGTAAAGCTAGCTTGTAGGCAACTTCTCTAATGCATTGAAGTACTTGATACGGTCTGTAGAATTTTGGAGATAGTTTCTGACAACCCTTGTCTTTGAGTGATGTTTGCTTATATGGTTGTAGCCTCAAAAATGCCTAGTCCCCTTCTTGAAATTGGTGTTCTAAGCGATGTTGATCTACTTGTTGCTTCATGTGGTTTTGAGCTTGATGAATATTCTCTCTAAGGTGGGCTAGCATGGTTGTGTGGTTCTATAGGAGTTGATCCACTGCTTGTACCTTCGAGCATCTCTTGATATAAGAAGTAGGGGAAGGAGGGATTTGACCATAAGATACTTCATATGGAGTCATTTTGGTGGTGGCATGATAGTTGGTGTTATACCACCATTCAACTAGAGGTAACCACTGTACCTAGAGATGTTTCTTTTTTGAAGTGAAACACCTAAGGTAGGTTTCTAGACATTTGTTGACTGCTTTAATTTGACCATCACTTTGTGGATGATAGGAAGTACTGAATTGTAGTTGGGTACCTTGTAGCTGGAAGAGTTCCTGCCAAAAGTTACTGGTGAAGACCAAGTCACAATCAAACATAATACAAGTGGGCATGCCATGCAATTTGAAGATCTAATCCATGAAATATTAATCGAACAAAGTTGGTGTAAAAGGGTGGGATAGGGCACAAAAATGAGCATACTTAGAAAGTTTGTCCATAATCACCATGATGACTGACTTGTTTCCTGAGTTTGGAAGACCCGTAATGAAATCCATAGAAGCCTCCATCCAGATTGAGGCTGGGATGAGCAATGGATGTAATGTGCCTGGGGATTTGACTGTTTCTCCTTTATGGTGCTGAGAGACGTCACATTTAGAGAAAAAAGTAAGAATGTCCTTTTTCATGCTTGTCCAAAAAAAGTATCTTTGAGTGTGAGCATACGCCTTCTGAAAGCCTGAATGTCCTGCAGTGGGTGATGAGTGTAACTCCGCCAAAATGCAGCTTTTGAGGGTGGATGTTGGTGATATTACAACTATGTCCTTGTAGTGAAGAATATCATCCTACCACGAGTAGCCTGTTGTGGAATTTGGATCCCCCTGCAATTGATTAATGATTTGGGAGAGCTAGGGATGTGAAAACCATTCCTTGCGAGCCTCTTCAATCCATTCTGGAACGGGAAGGGAAATTGCGAGCAGGGTACTTTCCTCCTCAAATTGGCGGGATAACGCATCTGCTACAATATTTTCACGCCCTTTCTTGTAAATTATCTCATTATCATATCCCAGCATTCTGGCGAGCCATTTATTTTGTTGTGGTGAGGATAGGTGTTGCTCCAAAAAATATTCAAGGCTTTGATGGTTTGTGCATTTTTGGAAACGGTGCCCCAATAAGTATGGTTGCTAGGTATCTACTGCATGTAAGATGGCCATCATCTCCTTCTCATAGCTAGATTGTCCCAGATTTTTCCCACTTAGTTGTTGGCTTGTGAAGGCCAAGGGTCGACCTTCCTACATTAAGATCACCTCAATACCCATACCCAAAGCATCACATTCTATCACAAAAGATTTGGTGAATTTGGGTACTGTTAAGACTGGAGTGGAACACATGGCATGTTTGAGAGCTATAAAGGCCTATTGTGCTTCATCATTCCAGAGGAATGAATTTTTCTTGAGGAGTTGAGCGAGTGGCCTAGCAATGCAAACATAATTCCGGATAAATTTGCGATAGTAGCCTGTGAGACCCAAAAATCCTCTCAGGCTCTTTAAAGTCTTAGGTTGAGGCCACTCTTGCATTGCTTGGATCTTTTTGGGGTCCACCCTGATACCTTCACGCCCCACAATGTGGCCCAAATACTCAACTTCTTCCATGCCAAAAGAACACTTGGACATATTGACAAATAATTTATGCTTGTGGAGCAGAGCTACATGCTGAAGATGTGCGGCCCAGGTGCGATTGTAGATGAGGATGTCATCAAGGAAAACCAGGACAATTTTTTTGAGATATGGTTTAAGCAGGTGGTTCATAAGGCTCTGAACAGTGGATGGGGCATTACAAAGACCGAATGGCATGACGAGGAACTCATAATGGCCTCCATGAATTCGAAAAGTAGTCTTTGGAATGTCTACTTATTTCATGTGAATTTGGTGGTGGCGTGAGCGAAGGTTGAGCTTAGTAAAGAATTGAGCCCCATTTAGTTCATCCAGAAAATCATCGACAACTGGGATGGGAAATTTATCTTTGACTATCAACTTATTAAGGGCCCTGAAGTCTGGAAACATACGCCATTCCCCATCTTTCTTGAGCACCATGACCACTGGCGATGAATAAGGACTAATGCTAGGACAAATGACGCTTGCTTCCAAGAGTTCTTTGATTATTTTTTCTATTTCATTTTTTGGGCAAACAGATATCTATAGGGGTTCATATTTGGTGGCTGAGCCCCCGGGACCAAAGTAATGTTATGATTGTGTTCCCCTCTCGAGGGTGGAAGCTCATGAGGCTTGTCAAAGACTGGCATATGGTTGTTTAAAATCTATTGCATCTTAGGATGAATAGGAAGAGAATTGGCTTCGAAGGCTTGGATGGCATTAAACTGAGCTATAACTCCATGGTGGCCCTTTTTTAATAATTTTTCCATTAGATGTGAGCTGATGATAGAGGGACCTCCTGCCTTGAGTCCGTGTAGCGCATGTGTGTGGTTTTTTTGCTTAAAGCTCATATATAACTCCTGGAAAGCCATTGTGATTAGGCCAAGTGTGCGAAGGCATTCACCACCGAGGACAATGTCACACCCTCCCATGTGTATGGCAAACATGTGGGTCTTTAATTGATAATCCCCCATTTGAAGTTTGACATTTGCACAATGGCCTTCACATTTCATTGTTCCCCCATCAGCAATTTGGACCTGGAAGTTAGAAATTGCTCGGACAAAACAATGCACTACTTCTGCAACTCTTTGATGGATAAAATTATGTGTACTTCCACTATCAATCAAGAATGCTATTGGGCAATGCTTAATAAAACCTCTGATTTTGAGAGTTCGAGGCGAATAAATCCCTACCAAAGCATGCAACGAGATCACTGGTTCTTCAGGTACATTATTCTACTGGTTGTCCTCTTCTTCCTCCTCTGGTTCCTCAAGTGGTGGGGCTTCCTCTGATGGACTATGATCCGTAGCATCAATTTGAAAGAATTTGGGCTCCTTGCGTTTATGCCCAGGAGAGTATTTCTCATCACAGTAGTAACATAAGCCTTGCTTTCTTCTTTCCTCCATTTCTGCTGGTGACACCTTTTGAACCTTGAGTGTTTGGGTGGTACTTTGAGCCTTTGGGGGACGACCCTTGGTGATGAAATTTGGGCGATTGGATTGGGCCAGTAATGCACGTTTGACTTCATGACCTATCCTGCAAGCATCCAGCCATGAGCTAGGGTGGTGAAGTCATACGTGGGCTTGTATGGCTTCTTTGAGACCATTGACAAAACATTCCACGTAAAAATCATCGTGTAGACCTCCAGTGTGGAAAGCTAAGGCTTCAAAGGATGCAATATATTCATTCACTATTCCTGTCTGTTAGAGCCTAGTGAGATGACCCAAAAAGTCAGATTCTTGGTCAAAGCGATCCATAAGAGCTTTTTTGAATGTCTCCCACGTCAAGGGCCTTCCATAGCAACATTGATCCCATTGCCACAATTGCCATCTTTCATTGTCCAGGTACATGATACCCACACTAAGCTGAGTCGCATTATCCAGGATGTAATTCATATTGAAATATTTCTCCATTTGTGCTATCCATGCGGCCAGGTGAGAGCCATCAACTTTGTACATGTCCAGCTTGGGTGGTCACGGATGGGATTGTTGGTGGGTGCCCAAGAGGTGAAGCGACTGGCTAGACTCACCCTCACTGTTTTCATTGCTAATATATGCATCCTCGCGTGCCTCCACCTTGCCCTTAGAGAGTGTTGTATATATGTTCTGCAGCAGCGACACAAGCTCGTTCAATGTTGTTTCAAGTTTGTCGATCCCTTTACTCCTTGCTTAGGAATACTGCAGTAGCCGAATCCTGGAAATGTCAATGCTGCCAAAAGTCCTGTGAAAATCATGCCCAGGTATAGGAACCCACACAACTACTCAGATCTAGATGGCGGATCTGATGGTTCTGAGAGATTTGAATGGCTATTTGATAGATTTGAACGACAGAACTGATTGTTGCTATGAATCTAATGGATCTAATAGATCCGAAAGGCTATTCTAATAGATCTGAATGGAGGAACTGATTGTTGTTGTTGTGACAAAACCCCACTTGCGAGATCTGATCTGGCAAATATTATGCATGATCCAGAGATAGAGAAGGGAACTATGGTCTCCAGGAGTGTCAGGTGCTACAGATCACAATATACATAAGGGTTTGACAGTAGTACTCGGCCCAATTTTTCAGGGCACTAACCAAGGAGGATCAACTGTACCCTTGGCCATACAACCCAACTATCCTATCGTACATGCGAGTAATCTCCCCGAGTGCTATTCTCGGTGTACTGTAGCAGCATGACGACCGAAAGTTTATCTATGGCGAGGTTTCAAGGGAGTTAGGGGGTTTCCAATATACCCAAAGGGTACTTGGAAGACAGTCTGTGCGCAGTTCTGTTTAATGCACTACTACTCGAAGGGGTACATACAGGAGTTACAAGGGAGTCCACCAAGCGTGACCACCTCTTGTATTTCCTGCATGCATGCCTCCCCAAATCAGTAGGTTTATGCGCTCAACGACAGATCCCATGGTTTAAAGACGCTGGAACATGTCTCTAGCCAAATTTTTTTTTGCTAAAAATACGAGATCCCACCGGCGCTGGAATGTGCTCTGATACCACTTGTTATGCTCTTAACCTGCAAGACGATACCAGAATACCAAATATGCGAAAAAGTATACCCAGAACATAGAACAATGAGAAATAACAACAATTATTTTATTATTCAGAAAACAATGTTCACTTGCCTCTTCGAGGGGGAAACCTCCAATAAGGCAGAGCTCAATTACAAAATAAGACACAATGCTCCTTGAGGGGAGTCTCTATCATTTATATAGGATTCATACATGCAATACCATGGGGCAATACCATGGTTCTTATTAATACCATCTATCTAATACCATGTCCCATTTGCAACTAGCTATGGTCCCTTCATTAAATGCAGGTTAACCACTTACAATTATTAATATGGGCTTTATTGACTCTTTACTTAACTCTAACTATGACTCAATCCTATTACATAAATAAGGGGGTTAGGGTGGGACCCTAACATTGCGGGACTATAAACTACACTTCCCGACTAAGTGAAAAAGTGTCGTAGGGAGGTTGTGTGATGGATGATAGGGGCATGACAGATTAAGATGCGCTAGATGATCTGCACCATGGAGGATGGTGCTGCATAGAGGGGTCCAAAAGTAGCCATTGAGGTTACTATTCATGATTTGATGGCCAAAAATCAGCTACGAGGAGCGGGTAGGCGCTATTTATGGAAAGAATATTTGAAGATCTACTGCCAAAGATGCATTTATTATCAAAATTTAGGGGGAACGATCGGATTTCAATTCAAAACTTCTTATAAATTACACGTTTTGGTCCAACAAAGAACACTTTGCATTATGAGAGTTGTCTGGGCGCTTTGCTTTCTGAAGCTTATGAATGATCAATTCTAGGAGGAATTTGTGATGCACTCAACTTTTACAAATTACACTGTAGTAGACCAAAAGCTATTCGTATACCGAATGATTGCTAAAAACCTCACCTAAGCCGTAATTTTTGAAGCTGCAATCTCTGATGCACCGAGGCCAAAGCAATCAACCACAAAAGAGAAGAAATCAACCGCAGAGGAGAATCAAAAGAAACTAATCACAATGAGACAGTCACTGAGGAAGAACCCAGAGGTGTGGCAGAAGGAGAAAAAATATAAACAACTAGAGAAAGTGGTTGATTTAGAGGAGGAGGAATACTAAGGTGTCAAGAAATTAGATGTCAAAGAGGTTGAGCCTATCTCACAGCTTCTCAAGTATATCCCTTGGAGGAAGGGATGAACCAATGTTACTAAGGACCCAAATTTTAGGAAATTCACAGTTCGACAACCTTATTACCTGAACGGGTGGAATTTGATGGTCATACATTAGCACGTATCGCAGTTCTGGAAATGGAGGATTGGGACCTCGAGGACCATGAGAGGTTCCCACATTTGGTGAGCAACAAATATATGATGAAGATATACTATGAAGAGATGGGGGTTACACGGTTGGAGCCCATGAAGTGGGTTAGCGGTGTTGAGAAGGTGAGGCTACCACACATGCTCTGTGTGCATCATTATCATCAATTGACTATCAATACGGTGTGTGCGCGCCAGCTCGTCGTGCTGGTGCACAATGGGTGTCTATGGATTGGGGATCCCATCCTAATCATAGACATATTAATCCATTGGATAATGAAGCTACCTTACAAAGGAGAAAACCCTACCAAGGAGTTTGGAGGGAAAAGTGGGGAAAAAGAATTAGAAGATAAGATGAGGACTAAGTATGGGCTTGTTAAGAAGTCGTGTTGATACTTTATCCACTCTATTTAGGACCAGGCAATGCAGTTCAATACCAATATTCTTGCAGGAAAAATCATGAGGAAGTGTCACTGGTAGTATTGCTAGTAGCCCAGTGCGCGAAGGGTGTTCAATACAACTAGGCCAAATATCTATGAAAATCATTCCTAGTGAATTGTCGCAAGGCTTAGGAAGAGAGTAAGTCATTTCATTATCTATTGTTTAAGTAGCTTTGAGATTTCTGGAGGACAGTCAATTTCCCTCGCACAAGGAAGATTTACTCAAGGTAGCATCGTTCGCCTCGCTGTGGTCTAAAAAGGATCTAACAAGAATCAAGGAGTTGAAATTTTTTTGGATTCCCATGGAGATCGACCTTCAAATGGTTATCAATCAGAGGCCAAGGTTTTCCGCAACCTTGTTAGTGTAATTGATGGCCTATGTAGAGTTCAAGGACGATTTCCAAAATGTGTCTATTCGATTGGGAAAGGACCCAAAGCACATATGGCACAAGTTTCCCTATTTGGTATTTGAGAAATATATACAGGAGATCATGCAGTATTTGCAAACAGAGTGGCACGAACCCACGAAGCTTGATGTGGTAAAAATCAAAGGCGTAGAGAGTTTTGCTACGCAAAAGCATAAGGAAGCTGATCAAAAGGCCACTTGAGCTCTTCCTAAGAGAAGAAGAAGTAAGTTGCTGCTAAGGCAACTGTGGAGAAAGAGTGGACAAAGAAAGAACATGCTGGAAAATAGAAGGTTAAGAAATAATGACAAGATATAGAAGAAGGAAAAAAGTCAGCTTCACAACACATAGATGAGCAGGGGATGTCAGAATAGGAAGGAGGTGATGGTGAGGAGTAGATCACTCCTTTCTCCTTGAAGAAGCATGGATATGAATAGACGAGTGGACAATAGAAAAATCATAAGTATGATAAGAAGACACACCTTGACCTGATGGTGCTTATGGAAGGCACTCTCGATGAGATCGGTTACAAGGTTAGAGACACGACCACTGAGTTGTTGCACCAGTTTGAGTAATACTATATGCAGATGCTAGGGAGATTCCAAAAGGATCTGCGTGAGCTGTAGATCTAGGCTACTAGGATTTAGGTGGGCATCAAGCAAGTGAGCATGGGAGAAGCGAGCCTAACACATGGAAGTGGAATAGTGGTGGAGCTAGAACGGACTCTAGACCTCAGAGTGATCCCATTTCTAGATGGGTTCGTTCACACAGAGCCATATGAGGATCACGCTGTGATCAGTACTATTAGTGTCAGTATTTGCATCCTGCCAATAGTGATAAAAAATCCTCTTTTATATCATATTAGTGTCCCATGTTGAAATTTTTATAAGTCCACCTAGGTCATCATGTAAAAATTTACTCATTGATGGTAGCCCAAGTTAAAACCCCATCCCCTCTCAAAAATCAAAATTCGTTGGTCCACCTTCATGTACGTCGTTGAGCATATATTGACTATAAAAGCTCATTTCATCATGTTTTGTGTTAGTCAAGTCCACCTGAAGTCCAGTCATTCAAAGTTCCATTAGGTCACTAGGTTTTATTTTCCAAGGTACAATAAAACACCATTTCACTGCATAAGGCCAGCAAAGTATGAGAAGGGAGAGGCAAATAAAATCCCTTTTTTAGTTAGATGAGGGTTTACAAGAATGTAACCATGGTTGCTAAAATTCCAATTGGGATCTTAAGAAACAAATTTGTTCCATTTTGTAATTTTACTTAAAAAAAAACAGAGATGTAATCCTATTTTTTTATATTTATGTAATTTCATGTCATTATATGTAATAAGTGACTTTTCTCAAGCTGTCAACTCAGTTCCAAAATGCGAAAAGACCAAAAATCAAAGGTCAAAGTATGCCAATGTATATCAAGTGATCAATTTGTACAAGAAAAGTTCAAATGTAAAGATATAGTTTCCAAAGGTAAATGGAATGACAAAGGAAAGAAAGTGGGTCCCAAGGCCCAAAAAATCAATTTCATCAAGTATAAAAGCCACCAAGACATCAAAAGAAAATCTATTTTCACTCCCAAAGATCGAGCTCACACTCCCTTGGCTCAAAAAATCGGTTTTGCAGGATCAGAGGAGAAACATTTCTTGGCATTGTGCTTAGAGATCAGCCGTTGTGCTTAGAAGCCAAGCACTGTGCTTAGAGATCTAAGCGTTGCGTTTTTCAACACTGGCGCTGCGCTTCTGGGTTAGGCACTGTGCTTTTTCCTGGTGTGTTGTGCTTTTGCCCAGCAAGCCTTCAAAGTGCCAAAAACCCCTCCAACTCCTCAACAGTGGGTTTTCCTCCTCTATCAAGTAATTAACCCTCTCTTCCACTCATTTTCTCTCTCAAATCACATTTTTTATTGGTGTTTGAAATCGTAAGTAAAATTGGTCCCTAGGCAAGGGACAAAACCCTAAGTTTACTCCTATATTAAAAATTGATACCTACATCCCATGCAATCACTTCTCACATCACTGTTTATACCATCCCAATCCCTACACTATCTTTCCTTAGTCCCTAAATACTTTTCCTACAAAACCCTAAGACCTAGGTTTCTAAAAAAAATCCGTAGGAAGCCTCTATCCTAAAACCTGTATATTAATTCTTATTGCCAACTCTCTTGACATTTTCACCCCACAGTTCCATAACCTAGCTCCTCATCTCCCCAAATTTTGTATTCATATCCCCATTCTCTAGACCTATTCCCACCTGCTATTCTCACCTAATCTCTTGAGAAAACATTATGTAGGAAGACAAAGATTATATGGAGGAAGAGGACACACAAGAATAAGAAGACAGGAAATACAGGAGGCCACACAAACGAGGCAGAATCCTAAGGCTGGAGCCCACTAGCATCAAAGAACTTATGGCTTCACCAATGGCAGCCTCATGTTTTCAGTATGTGGGTTGCCTTGACTTTTGCAAATTGATTGAAAGAGTTTAGCATCACCTAGTTTTGACCAGACTCTTTGTATCACACCTTAAAGACAATCAAGTAACCCTAGCAAGAGTGACCTTCACTTTGTCTATTTCTATCATTGATACTATCACAGGGATTCCAAATATGGGTGAGAAGTGGTTTAAATCAAAGGATGTGGAGGATTAGTATTATGTACCATTTATCAAACCACTATAAATTAATGAAAGGAGGAAGGTGTTCCCTTTCACTTACCTTCTAAATAGGTATGCTCCCTTGATGAAAATCATCATGAAGTATTCTCTTGATAAGGTAGGTTTTCTAGGCTCTATACTTATCACATTAGATTTCTTATGCACTTCACAAGGGTCAAATTCCTTAATATCCCATACTATTTGTTCAGAAGCATAGATAAAACGGCCTCCATTGTGCAAAAGAGAGATTTTGACCAACAAGCGAATAGCCTTTTGTATCACTCATTGATCAAAATCATTTTCCTTCATGACCTTGATCAATTGTATTCGTGGGACAATTTTATTTCCAATGACATATTCACTACTCCACTTGCAAAAGTTATGCCTTCTTCATCTCATCCCACTGATCATCATGCTAAAGCATCTCAACCCACTCAATCTATTCATCCATCTAAACAACCATCTCATTATCACCACCATCATCACCATTTCATGATCATGCAGGGTCACCCAGTAGAGTTGAGCTCATCAGGCGTAAGAGGACAGAAGTGAGCACATTGGCACAAACATATCAGACAGGCCACATCCAGGTGTTTGCCCCATAGATTGTGGGAGGGGCCTTGCCTTCTTCATTAGCAAATTAGGTGCAGAAGGGCAACAGGAAGATGACAGAGGCTGAAACCGAGCAGCAGGAGGAGGGCCCTAGGAGACAGAGTAGGAGTTTGACCAAGTTGACCTAAGTGAGCATGATGACAGTGAAAACAGAAGCATTGTCATCAAAGAAAAGAATGCACTCATAGGAGAGATCCAGGTCAACTTGCAGAGGGAAAAATACATCACTTCATACTATGAGCAGGAGAACAAGCAATATGAGACGAAACAAGAGCTCATGGAGATTCAACTCATCAAGGCAAAGAGGGAGCTTGAAAAGGCTAAGTATTTACTTGATGAATCATATGGAGAGTATGGTGAATATATGGATTAATAGGTGCCAAGGAGAAGGCCAAGGACTAGAGGCCTAAAATGAGAATTGGATCTAGAAAAACAAAAAGAGGCTGAACTAGCCAGTCAACTTACCCTAAATGAATAGTTTGTCAAGATGATCAATGAGAACCGAGAGCTTTGGCTTGAGAGGGTAAACAACCATCTTGAAAAGCTCCTAGACAAGGCCAAAAGAGATAATGAAATTCAGAATAAGATGGCAAAACACTATGCTCATAGAGAGAGGATTTTGAGGGGAAAACTCAAAGCTGCAATGGAGAAAATTGAAACCCTAACCAAGCAAAGGGAGGGAGATAAAGTTGAAATTATTGTTGAGGCATCCCTCATGGCTTGACACACATCATCAGCATTCCTCAGGCCAAATCTTGGGAAATTTTGAGAAATTTTGATAAATTTTGAAGTTTTGTGCATTTTTGGCAATTTGTGCACCAATCACACTGCCAAAAGCACAGTTCCCTAGGCGTTGCGCTTTTTCTAGGGACCTCCAATTGCAAAATGGCCACCACCATTCAATTCATAAGGCCAATTATATTCAGGAAAACCACTTTTCTAAGTTTTTTGGGGTCAACTGTGCAGTCAAAAGGTCAAAACACACCCAAAAAATCATTTTTCTGGCCTGTTTTGGAGGTTGGCGTTGCGCTTTTGACCAGTCTTGGGAGAATCAACTTTTGGAGGGTCAAAAATTGATCATTTTGGAAAATAAGGGTAGAAATGGAAAGTAGAGATGACAGGCTTTTGGAGGGTCAAAACTTGACCATTTTCGAAACAATGGTAGATTTGGAACCCCCGGGCTCAATTTGGACACCAGAAACCCCCTCAAAAGTGGAGCTAAAGTTGGCGATGTGCTTAGGACAGTGGTGCTGCGCTTTTGACACAAATTTCCTAAGTTTCTTCATTTTGTGAATTTTCTTTGTTTTGACAGTTTCACCTTGACAAATCATGCCTTTACCCATGTAATTGATGGATGTAAATGTAATAATGATGTTTCTACTATTACCTAGGGTAAATACATTAGGTGAAAATGCTTCTTATGATGTAATGAATTAGTTTCCAAAAGTGAGGGATGAGTCACTTTGACCACCCTACACTCTAGCTATCAGTTTAGTTTTTGTTGTAACTGCTCCTCCTCTCAAGGATTCAACCCCTGAGGTTATGATGAGTTGGTTTGAGGCCTATATTATGTATTTTCTTAGTCATTCTATAGGTTGGACTCCATTGGATGTTGTACTAGTGTTTTAGACTTTGGCATGAAATATATTGGATAAGTTGCAACTATTTTGGTGGGATTCCTGTGGCATGGTATTTTGACATTGTTTCTTCTTTAGTTACATATGTATGAACGTTTTGTACCTTTCATGGTCCATTTCACTCTGAGTATGTTTGATTTTCAAATTGTGATAAGCAGAATTCATCTTGTATGCTTTGTTTTGGGAAAATCATCATAGATTGTTTTATTTCTTTAGTTTAAAAGGAATCCATGATCATCATGTGTTGTAGGTCTAAACCGAAAATATATGATAACAGAAATAACCCAATAAATAACAAGATCAGAATAGATAGAAATGCTTCTTTATTGATCAAACCCTTAAGGTAGGGCAACACCATACATTCACTCCTTAAGGAAGGAGAGCACTCCACAAGCCATATGCCTGTTCATACAAGAATACTTCTCTTCATATCTCTCCAT
>APFE030617140.1:96068-106630 GCA_000404065.3 Pinus taeda | reverse complement strand
CACTTAGATAATAGAAGGTTATACTTCCCTATGCCTTCCTATCAGTCAACAACCAACTGTTCTTTCAGATGAGAATGAAGGGAGTACTTGTATTTTTGCTGTTGTTCAAGATTTTCAAGATCCCTTTGGCAATCTTTTGCAAGCATTGGAGAAGATGAATGTTTTCTAGGTTGTTAGCATAAACCTTGGTTTCAGTTGTTATTGTGAGTTGCCTACATGTACATCATTCTTCCTACTCGAGGAAAGTGAGAGTAGAATTTCAGTAAGGAGCCATCTGCTAGATTGGTTACATTGGAAGGATCACTTCGCATGATTGTACATATTTCTTCAGTAGGAAGGTGGTTGTCATTAGGATTTGAAGCCCTCAAATCTCAATTGTCTACTGCCATTAACAAGTTTTGTAAGTACTTGTTTTAGTCAAGTAAGTCTTGAGTCATTTTTTAGTTAGTTTTCAGTTTTTCATAATTCAATTTATGCGATTTGACTTTGTAGCATTTAGTCATGCTCATTAGTTATTACGTTTCTGACCGTATTGGCCCACATGGTTAGGTACTTGGTATATGGTGTTATTGACACCTCCAAGGAGGTTCCATCCCCAATAAGGCCGATGTTAGTTTCATTATTTGCATCCTGCCATCAATGATGAAAACTCCTATTTTATATCATATTATTGTCACATGTTGAAATTTTTATCATTCCACCTAGGTCATCATGTAAAAATTTACTCACTGATGGTAGCCCAAGTTGAAACCCCATCCCCTCTCAAAAACCAAAATCTGTTGGCCCACCTTCATGTGTCTCGCTAAGCATAGATAGACTATAAAAGCTCATTTCATCATGTTTTGTGTCAGTCAAGTCCACTTGAAGTCTAGTCATTCAAGGTCCCAATAGATCACTAGGTTTTATTTTCCAAGGTACAATAAAACATCATTTCACTGCATAACGCCAGCAAAGTATGAGAGAGAAGAAAATAAAATCCCTTTTTTTAGTTAGATGAGGGTTTACAAGAATTTAACCATGGTTCGTAAAATTACAGTTGGGATTTTAAGAAAGAAATTCATTCTAGTTTGTAATTTTATTAAAAAAAAAATAGATATGTAATCCTATTTTTATATTTATGTAATTTCATGTCATTATATGTAATAAGTGACTTTTCTCAAGTTGTCAATGCAGTTCCAAAATGCCAAAAGACCAAAAGTCAAAGGTCAAAGTATGCCAATGTATATCAAGCGATCAATTTGTATAAGAAAGGGTCAAATGTAAAGATATAGTTTCCAAAGGTAAATTGAAAGAAAAAGGAAAGAAAATGGGTCCCAAGGCCCAAAACATCAATTTCATCAAGTATAAAAGCCACCAAGACGTCAAAAGAAAACCCATTTTCACTCCCAAAGATTGAGCTCACACTCCCTTGGCTCAAAAAATCAGTTTTGTAGGCTCAAAGGAGAAACATTTCTTGGCGTTGTGCTTAGAGGTCAGGTACTGCGCTTAGAAGCCACGCGTTGCGCTTAGAGATCTCGGCGCTGCATTTTTCAACACTGGCGCTATGATTTTACCCAACAAGCCTTCAAAGTGCCAGAAACACCTCCAATGCCTCTCAAAGCTCCTCTACAATGGGTTTTCCTCCTCTGTCAAGTAAGTAACCCTCTCTTCCACTCATTTTCTCTCCCAAATCACATTTTTTCTTGGTGTTTGAAATCCTAAGTAAAATTGGTCCATAGGCAAGGGACAAAACCCTACGTTTACTCCTATATTGAAAATTGATACCTACATCCCTTGCAATCTCTTCTCACATCACTATTGAGACCATCCCAACCCCTACACTATATTTCCTTAGTCCTTAAATACGTTTCCTGCAAAACCCTAAGACCTAGGCTTCTAAACAAATCCCTAGGAAACCTCTATCCTAAAACCTATAAATTAATTCTTATTTCCAACTCCCTTCACATTTCACCCCTCATCACCTCCCACAGCTCAATAACCCACCTCCTCATCTCCCCAAATTTTGTAGTCATATCCCCATTCCCTAGACCTATTCCCACCTGCTATTCTCACCTAATCTCTTCAACAAAAATTATGGAAGAAGACAAATATTATATGGAGGAAGAAGACACACAAGAAGAACAAGATAGGGAACAGAGGAGGCCACATGAAGGAGGCTGAATCCTAAGGCTAGAGTCCATTAGCATCAAAGAACTTATGCCTTCACCAATGGAAGCCTCATGTTTTCAGTATGTGGATTGCCTTGACTTTCGTAAATTGAGTGAAAGAGTTCAGCATCACCTAGTTTTGACTAGACTCTTTGCATCACACCTTAAAGATAGTCAAGTAACCCTAGTAGGAGTGACCTTCACTTTGTCTACTGCTATCATTGCTGCTTCCACAGGGATTCCAAATATGGGTGAGAAGTGGTTTAGATCCAAGGATGTGGAGGATCAATATTGTGAACCATTTATCAACCATTGTACAGGAATGAAAGGAGTAAGGTGTTCCCTTTCACTTACTTTCTAAATAGGTATGCTCCCTTGATGAAAATCATCATGAAGTACTTCTCTTGTGAAGGTAGGTTTTCTAGGCTCTATACTTATCACATTAGACTAATTATGCACTTCACAAGGGTCAAATTCCTCAATATCCCATACTATTTGTTCAGAAGCATAGATAAAATGGCCTCCATTGTGCAAAAGAGAGATTTTGACAAGCAAGGGAACAACCTTTTCCATCACTCATTGATCAAAATCATTGTCCTTCATCACCTTGATCAGTTGCATATTTCATGGGACAATTTCATTGCCAATGACATCTTCACTACTCCACCAGCTCCACTTGTTGAAGGTATGCCTTCTTCATCTCGTCTCACTGATCATCATGTTGAAGCCATACTCCTTCATCTCAGCCCACTGTTTCTATTCCTCCATCTAATCATCCATCCTCATTATCACCACCATCATCACCATCTCATGATCATGCAGGGTCACCTAACAGAGTTGAGCTCATCGAGCCTAAGAGGACAGATGTGAGCACATTGGCACATAATTATCAGAGAGGCCACAAACAGGTGTTTATCCCACAGATTCTGGGAGGGGCCTTGCCTTCTTCATCAGCAAAGTAGGTGTGTTATGAGGATTTTGGTATCTATGGATAAATACTAATTCCCTAGGTAGGTAGATATACCTGGAACAACAGATTTAAAGTGCTTATCCTTTTTCTATAAACGATAAATAAGATGAAGGGATTCAAAGGACCTACTTGTTCTTTTACTTTCCTCTTGTCTCCTTTGTTTGACTCTCGTCGCTCCTTCTTGAACTTAACTCGCTCAAAAAGTACCTGCAAGCATAAACATAAGACAAAGAACCAATCAAAGCAAGAGATCTATCGAATACAAGTAAATGGAATCAGATACATTCACACATATAAACATCATATATCAAGATAATCATATGGAAAAAGGTATAAACAACTTTATTAAGTAGAAGGAAGAATTACAACCATGAAGTCTAATCCATTGTCACTCTTCCAACTTGGGTTCCAACCAACATCACATCAATAGCACAACACTCCAGCAGCATAACAACACCTTCTTATACTCTCAATTCTCACACCGATAATATCTCCTTACAAATTCTCAAAGTGCAGCCCCTAATCACTTAGATGAGTGCTCAATTTATAGGCAAATGGAGGATGTTTGCTCATAAATGAGGGTATTGAATGGCCTTCCAAAATTAGAGTTAGATTCCATGGAGGAAGGGATGAGAGGATAGGAGGTTACTTAACTCATTCCATATCCAATTTCGAGCTCATAGGAGATGATAAGTGTGGAAATCTTCTAGATGGATCCAAAAGATAAGAATATTCCCAGAACCCTATGTGAATTTCACTCAATTTCACGGAGCGCGGGTGAAAGTGGACCTAGATGCTTTGTAGAGCACCCTGACATGGGCCTACCTAAACTGAAGCACACTTACCCCTATCCAAGGCTGTGTTGGTCCCTCAAGGAGGCAATTCTGGAGGGTTTCAGGGCAAAGAACTCTCATGGAAGGAGGCATTTAAAATGATGACTTGTCTAGGGCATATAGCAACTGAACTAGAGTTTGATGAGCCCTAATGGTATTGATTTGAATGATGGGAGTGATGTGCCCAAATGGATCTGTAACAGCTGCCCTCTAAAGGATGAAGTCAAAAATAATTATGTCGAGTGATATGCTTTACAATGTGATGAGGAGGTTTTGAAGTGGTTGGTGACCTGCATCTATTACAGTACATAATATCATGATATTTTGATTTTTTCTCATGAATTTCTAAGGGAAGGCATACCCATGCTCAACATATAAACTTTCATTACAAGTACATACATAGTTGTATATATATATATAGACCCATGATAGGATGACCATCAATATAAAGCCATTGTATGGATGATTTGGTACATTTCCTGAAATCATAGCATGGATGGATGAAATTATATCCAAGGTATTCTATCTCATTCAATCATTTGCTCAAGTACGAGTCTAACCATGCGAATATGTGATCTAAAGTCGAACATGGGAAGACACCATCTGATTACCATTCAATGATGTAAGCCGTTAACAGATGCAAGAGAAATCACCTTTAATGATAATGATCCTCAAGGTATTGCAGTACATTCTGCATGGTGTGAAGGGATGTTTTGATGTCAAACACCATACAAAGTCTTTTGGTTATAGTCCAGTGATGTCAACCTATCGCCGGAAGCGAGAAATTTTCCATTGATGTATGAAAGCCTCAAGGTACTGAAGGGGTGTTTCTAAGTCAACTTCTTGGATAATGTGCTAACGTTGACAAGAGGAAACTCATCATAGGAGGGCCTTGATGTATCCCACATCAACAACATGAAACAAGTGTAATGATTTTGGAGACATAATTTGATTAACGACACAAGGTTTAGGAATGGCAGTCATGAAACTGAAGTTTTATGAGTATTGCAAAGGATGAATTTTAAACCGAGTGACTTTTCTTGAATATGTCAGAAACATTGAATGAATTGGAAACATTGACCCAAAACAAAAGTAATGGATGGTATGATAAACCAAGGTATGATGACCATCAAGCAGATAACCCAACCCAGATAGTCACAATGATGAAGTGAAAATTTCATGTTCAAGAGTGACCTGCTGCCATAAAGTGGTTTACCCCTTTTCCCATTTTACCCAGTCGTTGTTGGCCAGTACCTCTTTATTTTTATCAAGCTTGAGGAGGATAACATATGCTTACTGTATAATTCCACCCTTCGGGTGAATCCATCGCTATGTGATGTTTAACGAGTCTAGCGAAGGTGAAACTCAATCTTGTCATGATGGACAAGTTTGTTGCTATTTGATGTTTTAATGAGTTTAACGATAATGATAACTTGTCCTCTTCATGTTTAGAGAGTTTGAAAAGGGACAAAAAAGAAAACTCCACAAGTTATTTTTCGTAGATTTGTCTCTCAAGTCCGAAAAAGCATAAAACAATACAAGAGAGAACCTATTGACTATGTTCGATCAACGTATTCATTTTTCGTAGATAATCTATCTCAGTCCAGAAAAGGGTTAAACTTATACTGAGTAGATGTCATTTCCAATTCATTAATGAGCTAAAAAGGACAAGCACTCGACAATCTTTTCATATTTCGAGAGTCTGAAAAGAGCTTAAAAAGGACTCCACTAAGAGGAACAAGTGGTGTCTAGGATAGCAATTGGTTCCAGTGATGTTGGAACTTTTCAAAAAATGTTGATTTATGTCAAGAGGCTAGCTAATAAGACCACTCATTGCAACTATTCCTCATAAAGGTAAAACAGCCAAGTGAAAGTGTATGATCGACCAAGAAGATAGTGATGATGGAAGGAGAAAAACCAACGCTGATCTGAAGGAAGAGGTTGATAGAATGGAAATCACGAGGGCTAAAATGGAGATGGGTTCATTTGTTGGGTGTGGAGCCTGATTATCTTTTTTATTCAAAGATATCACTGCATTGGACTCCAATTCGAAAGCCGCCCGTAAAATATTCACTGCAGGGGGGGTCTAAGGGGGGTGGATGTGACATTTTGGGAGCACCCCCTCGGCGGGGGATTTTAGGGGCAATGCCCCCAAAGCTAATAATAGATGTAAAATTTCCTTGTAAGATGTTGTAATTTTGTAGTCAATTTGGGCCATTCATTAGGCAAAGATCTGACAGTAGAATTTATGCTTAATTTAGGGTTTTTTGCCCTAGAAGGCAACCCCTCACTATATATGAGGGAATTGTATTGTGTCTATGTATATCTGTATTCAAAGTGAGGAAAAGAGAGGAGATTGAGAGCCAAGAGGGAGTTACAGTGGGTTTGTTGTAGGTTGTATCTCTTCAGTTTACTGGATAATATAATAAAAGAAGGATTGGTTGTTTCTCTGTGGACGTAGCCCAAACTGGGTGAACCACGTATATTTGTGTCTCTCTTGTTTTATGTGTTTTCTGTGTTTATATTTCTACAATATTTTGTGTGTTCCACTGCTCTATAATATATAATTTTCTAACAATTGGTATCAGAGCCGAAGGTCTATTTGGCTGATAAATGCGTAGGAGAGAAGGGTTCCTGGTTCGAGTGGGAGCAATGGCGGAAGATGGTAGGTTTAGGGTCGAAAAATTCAACAGCCAAAACTACCAGCTGTAGAAGATGCAGATGGAAGATTATCTGTATCAGAGAGATCTGTACCTACCATTGAGGAGAAAGACAAAGAAGTCAATGAGTATGACAGACACATAATGGAATATTCTCGATAGAAAGGCACTTGGAACAATACGGTTGTGCCTAATGGCATCGGTAGCATTTAATATTTCAAAGGAAACAACAACAGAGAGTTTAATGTAGACATTGGCCAAACTATATGAAAAACCCTCGGCCTCAAATAAGGTATTTCTTATGAAGTCTTTATTTAATATGAAGATGTTAGAAGGTGGATCTGTTGCAAACCATTTAAATGATTTTAATATAGTTACAAGTCAGTTAAGTTCTGTAGGGTTAACTTTTGATGATGAATTTAGGGCTCTGTTATTTCTATGCTCATTTCCAGAAAGTTGGAATAGTTTAGTTATGGCCATTAGTAAATCTGTCTCTGGATCTAGTACTTTAAAGCTTGATGATGTTGTCGGTGCAATCCTTAGTGAGGAAATGCAATAGAAAAGCTCTGGTGAGACATCAGGTAATGCTTTGACTGCAGAGACTAGGGGAAGAAAAATGGAAAGAGGAAAGAGCCCCAGATACCGCAGTAAGTCAAGAAAAGGTAGATCCAAGTCCAGATCGGGGTTAGTGTGCTATAAATGTGGGAAGAAAGGACACCTGAAGAAAGACTACAAGTTTTGGAAGGGAGAAGAAGGAGATGCGCAACAAGAAACTAAGCATGAAGTGAATGTAATAGGTGATGTGTTGCAAGCTGTTTTTATTCTTTGATTAGAAAATATTATTGATGCCTGGGTGGTAGCTTCAGGGGCCTCATTCCACGCCACACCTGATAGGAAACATTTTCATGATTATGTTCAAGGAGATTTTGGACATGTTTGATTGGGTGATGATAAACCCTGTAAAATCATTGGAATGGGTACAGTTTTCATAAAACAACAAAATGGAAATCAGTGGCTATTGAAGGAGGTAAGGCATGTTCTAGATCTGAAGAAAAATCTGATTTCAATAGGGTAGTTGGGAGGTGAAGGTTGCGTAACTACTTTCACAGATAAAACCTGGAAGGTCACTAAAGGATCCCTGGTAATATCGAAAGGAGGAAAGGTTGTTACATTGTATTTATGCAATGGTAGTTCTAATTCTGATAATGCTTTAACCTCTACATGAGAAGATACAACATTGTGGAATCATAGGCTCGGGCACATGAGTGAGAAGGGGATGCAGATTCTTCACTCCAGAAATTTTTTGCCAGGTTTGAAGCATGTTGATTTAAAATGCTATGAGAATTGTGTTTATGGAAAATATAAGAGAGTCAGATTCCCTAGAGTTGGGAAAGAAAAGAAGAGCAAAAAATTGGAGCTTGTGCATACAGATGGATGGGGACCTACTCAGGTATTATCTCTTGGTGGCTCTCATTATTATGTTACTTTTATTGATAATGCAACTAGAAAAACCTAGATTTATTGTATTCGAAATAAATCTGATGTATTTTATACGTTAAAGAAATGGGAAGCTTTGGTTGAAATTGAGACAGGAAAAAGGTTGAAGTGTCTCAGATCAGATAATGGAGGTGAATATTGCAGCAAATAGTTTGATAGGTACTATTCATAGAATGGAATTCGTAGAGAGAAGACAGTTCCAGGAACACCACAAGAAAATGGCGTGTCAGAAAGGATGAATAGGACAATCATGGAGCATGCAAGGTGCATGAGATTGCATGCAGGATTGCCTTTAACAATTTTGGGTAGATGTTGTAGATACTACTGTTTATCTAAATAAACAGAGGGCCTTCAAGTTCCTTGGATGGTGGTATTCTAGAGGAGGCATGGATAGGTAAAAAGGTAAACTACTCTTTTTTAAAGACTTTTGGTTGTGAAGCCTTTGTCCACATTAATAAAGAAAATAGAACAAAGCTTGAGGCAAAACCAAAGAAATGTACATTTATTAGAAATGGTGTTAATGATTTTGGTTACCTATTTTATGATTATGAAAAACATAAAATCATTAGGAGCAGAGATGTCATATTCAATGAAAAGGTTTTGTATAAGTATCTGATGTAGGAAAAGAAACAGGCAAAAGAAAACAGAGAATACACAATGCTTGACGAGATCATAGAAAAAGTGATGGTGCCTGAAAATCATAATGATCAACAGCCAGAACAACAACCACAATAGCAACAAGCACTTCAAACACCTAAAAGTGGTGTTAGAAGATCTACCAGGATGAGTAGATCCCCTGAAAGATACTCTCCTTCATTATATTATGTATTGTTGACTGATTCTAGTGAACTAGAATGTTATGAAGAAGCAGTGCAGGTAGAAACGAGGAAGAAGTGGGAGCAAGCCATGAAAGAGGAGATGGACTCCTTAGCACATAACCAGATTTGGGACTTAGTCAGGTTACTTGCAGGTAAAATAGCATTGTATAATAAATGGGTTTACAAGTTGAAGGAAGAATATGGAGGTAGAAAAAGGTATAAAGCTAGACTTGTGGTGAAAGGGTTTGCACAGAAGAAGGGTATAGACTTTGATGAGATATTTTCTCCTGTTATGAAAATGACTTCAATCAGAGCTATTCTAAGTCTAGTAGTAGCTGAAGATTTGCATCTTCAGCAGTTAGATGTAAAGACAACCTTTCTCCATGGGCATTTGGAGGAAGAGATTTATATGCAGCAACCACAACGATATGAGGTAAAAGGGAAGGAGAAACTAGTGTGCAAGTTGAAGAAGAGCTTGTCTTAAAATAGGCTCCAAGGTAGTGGTATCTAAAATTTGACAGGTTTATGTCTGAACAAGGTTATACTAGATGTCACTCTAATCATTGTGTTTGTCTCAAAAGGAAAAATGATGGCAGCTATATTATATTGTTATTGTATGTAGATGACATGCTTATTACAGGTTCTAACATGTAGGAAATAAATGTGCTCAGAAGGAAATTGGCAAACTCATTTTGTTAGGCCCCTATACTACTAGTGTAACCCCTTATTGTTATTAGTACAACCCACTTATTATATTTATGTACCCATGTAGTGCCCATATTGTTACTATTGTGCCCCATAGAAGCCCACTATTATTATTATTGTGCCTTACATTTATTGTTATGTCGGCTCTGATTATGTTATGAGCCTCAAACTCTATATATAGAAAGGGGTCTTTTCATTGTATCATTCAAGAATTGTTCATTTATGTAATGTAGAGGTTCCCCCTCGAAGAGGTGAATTCTAGGCGTTGATCTATCTTTTCTTCTTTTCTTGAGGTGGTTCAACATTTGGTATCAGAGCTTTGGATTCTAGGGTTTCGCTGCTCCAAACAAGTCATCGTGGAATTTTCGCTATAACGTTGTTTATGTGACGTTTCAGAAGTCATAAAAAAAACCCATTTGAGAAGAATTGGCGCTGAACTTTGGGTCCGAATTTCAGAGCTTTTCACGAGATATTGTCGGAGATATGATCTGAGGAAGTTGGCCTTTTTGCAGATTCCTGAATTACACTCAAAACCGCTGACCTGGGGAAAATCGTCATAACTTTCTTTCTGAGCATCGGATGGAAATTTCGTAAGAAGGTACAGAAAGAGGACGGACTTTAGTTTTCATTTATATATTTTTTAGAGTCAAAGGTTGAAACAGTGACTTGTGCCACTTCATACAAGTTTGCTCTTTTGAAAAGGTCTATAATCAGGTCACTGTGGGAGATTTGACGTAAATCTTCATTGGAGAATCGAATTGGGGTCAGACTAGTGGCATTGGAAAGAGGATATAGAGGGCTACTACAGGTTGCAATTTTAGAACTTAAAGATTTGAAATTACAGAGTTACAGTCATTTCAAGATCGTGCTCCTAAAATCAAGAAAAAGCAAGATGAGGAAGTTTGATGGCAAGGATCCGGTAAAATGGATAC
>APFE030617140.1:68810-87940 GCA_000404065.3 Pinus taeda | reverse complement strand
ATATGATAAGTGTGGGAATTATCTTGATGGCTCTAGAAGACAAGAATATTCCTAGAACCCTATGTGAATTTCACTCAATTTTTCCCAGCGCAGGTCAAAGTGGGCCTAGGTTCTCTGTAGAGCACCCTGACATGGGCCTATTGGCACTGAAGTGCACTTGCCCCTGTCCAATGCTAAGCCAGTCCCTCAAGGAGGCAATTATGGGGGGTTGCAGGCCAAAGAAATCTCAGGGAAGTAGGCACTCAAAAGAATGACTTGTCTAGGGCACGTAGAAAATGAATTAGTGTTTGATGAGCCCTAATGTTACCAATCTAAATGATGGGAGTGATGTGCCCAAATGGATCTATAACAAGGTGCAGAAGGGAAAGGGGAAGATGACAGATGCTAAAATCTAGTAGCAGGAGGAGGACCCCCATGAGACAATAGGATTTTGACCTAATTGACCTAAGTGAGCATGATGAGAGTGAAAACAAAAGCATTGTAATTAGAAAAAATAATGCATCCATAGGATAGATCTAGCTCAACTTGCACAGGAAAAAATACATCATTTCATACTATGAGTAGGAGAACAAGCAGTATGGGACCAAACAAGAGCTCATGGAGATTCAGCTCATCAAGGAAAAGAGGAAGGATGAAAAAGCTAAGGCTTTACTTGATGAAGCATATGGAGAATATGGTGCACATCTGGAGGAACAGGTGCCAAGGAGAAGGCCAAGGACTAGAGGCCTAAAAAGAGCATTGGAGCTAGAAAAACAAAAAGAGGTTGAACTAGCCAATCAACTTACCCTAAATGAACAGTTTTCCAAGATGGTCAATGAGAATTGGGAGCGTTGGATTGAGAGGGTAAACAACCATATTGAAAAGCTCCTAGACAAGGCAAAAAGGGATAATGAAATTCACAAGAAGATGGCAAAACACTATGCTTACAAAGAGACAATTTCTAGGGGAAAACTCAAAGATGCAAAGGAGAAAATTGAAACCATAACCAAGCAAAGGGAGGGAGATAAACTTGAAATTCTTGTTGAGGCATCACTCATTGCTTGACACACATCATTAACATTCCTCGAGCCAAAGTTTGGGAAATTTTGATCAATTTTGGGAACTTTTGAAGTTTTGGGCATTTTTGGCAATTTGTGCACTAGTCACACTACAAAATACAAAATGGCCACCACCATTGGATTTAGAAGGCCTATTACAGTTAGGAAAACCACTTTGCTGTCTTTTGGTGTCAACTGGGCAGTCAAAAGGTCAAAACAAAAACCCAAAAAATCACATTTATGCCCTGTTTTGAAGGCTGGCGCTGTGCTTTTGAACAGTCTTGGGAGAATCAACTTTTGGAGGGTCAAACCTTGACCATTTGGAAAATAAGGTTAGATCTAGAAACTAGATAGGACAGGCTTTTGGAGGGCCAAAACTTGACCATTTTGGAATCTAAGGGTAGATCTGGAAACTAGATAGGACAAGATTTCCAATGAGCTATCTTGAGCTTAATTTTGACACCGAGCATCCCCTCAAAAGTTGAGTGGAAGTTAGCATTGTGCTTCGGATAGTGGTGCTGCACTTTTGACACAAATTTCTTGAGTTTCTTCATCTTGTGAATTTTCTTTGTTTTGATAGTTTCAACTTGACAAATCATGTTTTTACCCATGTAATTGATGGATGTAAATGTAATAATTGTGCTTTTACTATTACCTAGGGTAAATACATTAGGTGGAAAATCTTCTTATGATGTAATGAATTAGTTTCCAAAAGTGAGGGATGAGTCACTTTGACCACCCTGCACTGTAGCTATCAGTTCAATTTTTGTTGTAATTGCTCCTCCTCTCATGGATTCAACCCATGAGGTTAGGATGAGTTGGTTTGAGGCCTATATTATGTATTTTCTTAGTCATTCTACTGGTTGGACTCCATTGGATGTTGTAATAGTGTTTCAGACTTTAGCATGAAATACATTGGATGAGCTGCAACTATTTTGGTTGGATTCCTGTGGCATGGTATTTTGACATTGTTTCTTCTTCAGTTACATATGTATGAATGTTATGTACCTTTCATGATCCATTTCACTCTAAGTATGTTTGATTTTCAAGGTGTGATAAGAAGAATTCATCTTCTATCCTCTGTTTTGGGAAAATCATCATAGATTGTTTCATTTCTTCAGTTTGAAAAGAATTCATGATCATCATGCTCTTTTTAGCACCTCACTAGTCTAAGCCATCTCATCACTATACTAATAGCTGTTAAAGTAACTTTCCTACCTTGCCCCATCAGATGTCTGCAATTCTAATTTTTTCTTGCCCTAACCTAGTTCACTCTTTTACCTAATTCACCCATCTAGTGACTACCCAAACCAAATCAAATCAAACAAACCTTGAGCTACTATATCTAGCATAAACCCCTACTCTATCCAACCCTCTTGGTTGTGATCCTTTGGAGAGAGCCCTCTCTAGCTTGGTAGGGCTAGCTACCAAGTCAAAAGGTTGGTCTATGGTTACGTTAGTTTGACTCTTTCTCAGCCTTGGAGATCCAGAGGAGCATTAACATACTGGAGCCTTTGCCGGGGAATGAAACATTCATTTTCCATAGGTGTAAGACTAATTCTCATTGGAGTTTGGCCCTCTGGATGATGGGACTAAGCTTCATAAAGGCTGATTTAGTAATTGTAGTGTAAGGACTATAGAGCTGGCCTCAAGGAGACAAACGAGACAAATTCTGCATCTTTATCTAGTTGATTCAGTTGAAGACAATTAGAGCTTGTTCAAAAAGCGAAGAAGGTTACAAATCACAAGTTTCATCAGACTTCATTCCATTGCAGTTGGCCACATAGGAAGGATGTACCATTCACCTGGCGACTCCATTGACTGAAAGATCTAGAAAATCAACACTTCATGGTGACTCCACTGCATTAAGATAAGTAGATTGAATAATTTTCAAGATGAAATCTATTGCAAGAAGGTATGCTCCAATGAAAAGAGATCACATTCCAGGTTTCCCAAATAAAATGCCTAAGGTAAATAGGCAAAACAATTTTCCTATGTTTAAAGATGATGATAGGAATGATGCTGCTTTACATCTCGTTAAATTTCACATGCATACACACAAGTTGAAGGTTGAATTTCCTGAAGATTGTCTCTTAAAGATGTTCATGGCTTCTCTTGAAGGAAACACACAATCTTGGTGTGGAGGTTTGCCACTTGCCAGCATTTGTTTTCCTAGAGTTTTCCATTCAACATTTTATGAAGAATACAAAGAGTCCTACCCTTCTTTGTCTTTGATTAATAACTTTTGTGATCATTTTGAGGTTTTCATTCAAAATCTAGAGAATTCCTCTGATGATAATGAGTTCATGGATGAAGAGATCTTGGAAGATTTGCATGAAAATCCTTTTCATCACCAAGAAGAGCAAGTGTTTTCTCTCATGAAAGAAAAAGATTATTTATATTGTCTTGATGTTCATAAATATTTCCCACAGGAGACAATTCTTGCACCAATACAACAAGTTGATCAACCAAAGGTTAAATAAGATATTCATCATCCTTGTGAATCTTTAGGAGGGGAAGAAGAAAATTGTTGTTTTAGCAAAAGAAAAAAAAAACGTAATATCTCCTCTGTCTGAAGATGAGATAGATCAGCTCCTGAAAAGTCATGTTACAGCTCAAGCTAATGTAGGTTTGTAGTTTTGACATAGTCAAGAAGGTGTTAGTGAAAGTTCTTCCACTTTTGAAAATGAAAATCTAAGTTTAAATGAGGATAATCTTGAAATTATATTTATAGATTAGCATGAAGAAGGACAATATCCTTTTTCAATGTTCATATTTGATGAAAATATCTAAGAAATTGTTGTGAGTAAACCAATTGATGATGATGATTTCCTACAAGGAGATCAGCTAACAGATATTGTTTTCTTTCATGAAGATGACAGGGTTGTCATGTTTGATAATCTTGAAGAATTTTGTTTGTTTAAGGATGACTTAGACTATGAATTTGCGGAGTATGAGCCTGAGAGAGACAATATTCCTAAAGAATGCTAACCCTCTAGGTTTGGCAGATACCTTAGAAACAATAGTTTAAAGCAATTAAACAATTTCTTCTATGTGTAACAGATAAGAGAAAGATAATGGAACCAACCTGGAACTTCTGCTTAATCCCTTGCTTGACCTCTATCCCCTTTGACAGAGCCTGCAACTCCTCCCCATACTTAAGACGCTTGGAGAGTACCTTCACAAGTACAGCAACAAAGAACCATCAAAGAATCATGATCTATTACAACATAAACTCTACAAAATAACATATATAATGAATAAATGATAGCATAAACAAATGATAACATTCACAATTGCACAATCATATGGAAGAAAAATTGAAGAAATTTATTAATAGAAGGGAGAATTACAACCCAGTCTTCTGATCCAACATCATCCTCCCAACTTCAATCCTTCTTCACCTCATGAAATAGCAATATCACTCCAACAATACAATGCTCTTTCTTTAATTACAAACTATCAGCACTTCCTTGCAATTCATAATATTCCAACCTCTAGATCTCTTGAATTGGAGATCCATTTATTGATGTGCGCAAGGGTGTGAGTCATCCATGGGGTTTGATTAGGGTCATTCCACTTGTTACAATTGGTTCCATTTGGAGATTTCTTAGATCCCTTATTCATCCTTGGGTGAATTCAGAGAGGCAAGTGGCACAGGAGAAGTTTCTAGAAGATTCCATGAGCAACGACCTAGCAAACTGTCTCAGACATTTGTCCATCCTCACCCATCACACCCTATAGAAGGCCTAATTAGTATGCATCACACCCTGGTAGTGTACCACTCGGTATGCAATGCACTTTTCCAGTGGAGCAGTCAGTATGGTTTAACTTAGGCCATTTCTGGATGGTTTCTTAGGTGGAACTTTTGGGGAATGATGTATTCAGATGACTATGTTCTTTTAGGGCATGAAACAACTCTTTTAGGGGTTTATGATCCCTAGTTTATCGACATATAAGTTTGGGGTCGATGTGCCCAAATATATCTATAACAGTTGCCCCCTAAAGCATGAAGTCGTAAATATTGATGTCGAGTGAAATGCCTTATCATGAGGATCTGAATTTTCGAACTAGAAGGTAACCTGCATAAGTTACAATAAAATACATCATCATAATATAATTTACATGATCTAGTTGAGCGAGGCATTCCCATGCTTAACTTTATAAATTCATTTCATGTACATAGATCAGATAGCCGTCTGCAAATACAGACTCGTGAATCTTCAAATATAGAGTCATCATCCATGGTTAGGATGACCATCTGTGTAGAGCCTTTGTACATTTGATGCTTTTATATTCCTAAATATATCCCAACCTAGATGGATGGAACTAGGTACAAGTCAATCCATGTGAAGAGATGTTCTGAAGTCGAACATGGAAAGACATCGCCTGATTACCAGTGAATGTTGTGAGCTATTAACAGACACGAGAGGAATCACCGATAATGATAATGACCCTCAAGGTACAGTAGTACAATTCACATGGTGTGAATACATGATCCAATGTCGAACACCACGTAAAATATTTCGGTTGAAGGCCATTGATGTCAACCTGTCGCTGGAAGTGGGAAACTTGTCGTTGATGTATGCAAAGATCCAAAGCACTGAAAGGGTTGTTTCTAATTCAATTTCTTGGATGATAAGCTGATGTGAACAACAAGTGACTCATCGTAGGAGGGCCTTGATGTATCCCACATCTACGACACAAAACGAAGCAAATGATTTCTGGAGGTGAAAATGAACTGACGACACAAGGTTCAAGAATAGCGGTCATGAAAAAAAATGAAGGTTGGAGGTATTACAATGGATGAGACATTAACTAGATGGTGCTTTCTCAACTGAATGACTTCTCTTGAACATGTCAATGACACTGAGATGAATTGGTAGCGTTAACCCCAAAAGATGGATGGTATGAAAGACCAATGGTGAGATGACCAGTGAACGGAATAACCCAACCCAACTTAATAATGGCGATGAAGTGAAAGTTTCATGTTCAAGAGTGACTTGCTACCATAAATTCTTCAAGTTTTCTTCCCCTTTTTCCCCAATCATTGCTGACCAGTACATCTTTATTTTTTTCAAGCTTGAGGAGGATAACATATGCTTGTTCTATAATTCGCCCTTTGGTCAAACCTGTTGCTATTTAATGTTTTAATGAGTCTAGCGACAATGAAACTCGATCTCGTCTATATGGACAAGTTTGTCGCTATTGTTTTAACGAGTTTAACAACAAGGATAACTTGGTCCTTTTCATGTTTAGAGAGTTTTAAAAGGGACAAAAAGAAAACTCCACAAGTTCTTTTTCGTAAAGTAATCCCTCAGGTCCAAAAAAGGATAAAATAATACAGGAGGGATGACATTTCCAATCACTTTAACGAGCTGGAAAGAACAAGTGCTCGACAATATTTTCATGTTTAACGAGTCTGAAAAGAGTTTAAAGAGGACTCTATTTTGAGGAATGGGTGGTGTTTAAGGTAGTAACTAGTTCCAGTGATTTTGGAACTTCTCAAAGCATGTTGATTTCTGTGAAGAGGTTGGATAATAAGATCACTCATTGCAATTGTTCCTCAAAAAGGGTAGAACAACCAAGTGAAACCATATGATCAGCCAAAAGGATGGTGGTGATGAGATGAAAACAACCAAAGCTCAAAAGGTTGATAGAATGGAAATCACAAGGGTTAAAAATGGGTTCATCTTTTGACAAGCTTGAACCATAGGGAACTATGCTTCAATTCGGTTTCATTTCTACACAAGTTTGAAATGAACAAACTATGCTTGGCTTTAGTTTCATTTTTACACAAGCTCAAAATGAAGAAACTATGCTTGAATTCAGTTTCATTTTTACACAAGCTCGAAACGACAAAACTATGCTTCAAGTCAGTTTCATTTTTACACAAGCTTGAAACTACAAAACTATGCTTGAAAAAAGGTTTTCATGCCCCCAGCATG
Organism: Pinus taeda; assembly: GCA_000404065.3. NCBI lineage: Eukaryota > Viridiplantae > Streptophyta > Pinopsida > Pinales > Pinaceae > Pinus > Pinus taeda. Next base: position 80,955 of record APFE030617140.1, on the reverse strand, counting down.
ATAAAAAGGGGGAGTCTCTTGTAACCAGATGGAAGTCACTGTGGTAAGGTAGGACAGCTTCGTCTAGAATAGACAAAACACATATTTGGCTTCGTCTAGAATAGACAAAGGTGAATGATGTGTCAGACCAATCACATAACCTATAGTGAAACTTATGTTTACAACTAGGTGCATGCCCCCTGTTAGCACCTAAATCCGCCTCAGGCTGAAAGAAGGAAAAATTCAGGGTAACCACAAACCATGCTCAGTCTGGTAGCTAGCCCTACCAGAACAAGAGAGGGCTCTCTCTGAGTCACACTCAGTGAATATATAAATGAAATGGCCTGAGATGACTTACAGTGAACTATTTTTCTTAGGCTAGTAAGTGAATATGAATACAAGAAGTGATTTTTATGAATGACTGTGTTTTTGGGATGATATGGGACCAATGGACCTCAATGAATAAAGAACTTAACACAAAGGCACGGATTACTTCGTGAGGCAAGATAGGGAGAAAGCCTAGCAATTTAGTTTAAGACAGTGTGGAATGGAGAGATTTGATTAAGAGGGTGAAAAGGGCATGGACAACATGAATCCTTTTCAATAGAAGAATGAGCACTGAACATGAAATTTTCCCACAGGGAGAGCAATAAAATTGAATTCTACCTTATCTAACTTAGAAAATTTCACTGGAAATGAATATGAAATGAACTATGAAACATAACAAGATACATATGAAACATAAGAGACACATTAGCTACACTCACAACCACATGAATCTCATGAAACAGAGCCCCTGCCTTTCATTAATCCTCTATAAAAAATATACAATGCAGAAACAAAGTTTCTTTCCCACAGTCTCCCAGAAGTTACAAGCTAGCCAACCCTTTGAAAATAGTTTGAGTACAATATATAGAATGTGCCATGAAGAGATAGAATGCCCAAGGGTTGGGGAGTTACTCGAATCATCAAAAAATGAAGGTGGAGAGCCAAACATCAACTACAGGTGCAGCGCCACAAACATGACAAATGGCTTGGGTGGCCCTTTGCCTTCCTTTGCCACTTGGGTAACTGACCATCTGGAGTGAGAATACTTTTAAAAACACCTTAGGTGCCGAAAAACTGAAGAGCATATGAGTGCGCCCACTTACAAAAAATCAGGAAGTGAAATTTCGAGAAACAGAGGCATTCTGGGCCTTTTTTCCTATATGTGCCGCGCCTTTTTCTGTATGCGTCGTGCTAGTTTGAGGCCCTTTTTGAGTCACTTGTAGGAGTCCAAAATGTGCCCAAGTTTTCTCTTTGGAAAGCCTGTCCTGTCTACTTTCCAACCCAAGTGGAATTTTTGAATGTGGAGCTCATTTTCTCCTCAAAACCTTCATTCTCCCAAGACTTCTTCCTGTGTGTCAAAATAGGGGCAGTGAGGCCACTTTTTGGGTGTTTTTGACCTCCTGGAGACTCAAATCATGCCCAAATTTCTTGCCTGAGTGCCAATAGTCGTGATTTTGCATGCTGAATCCAAAAATGTAAATCATTTCTCATTTGGGTCTCCCAATGCGTATAGAGAAAAAACCTGTGTTTGTGCCAAAAATTTGTCATGTGACCAAAATTTCCCCAAATTCCTTCAAATTTGGGCTGGAGGTCCTCTATGAAGTGTTATGCTATGCTAAGGAAACTTTAGCCAAGATTCGAAGCTGAACTTACTCTTTTGCCCCTTTTGTTTCTTTGCTCAATTTTGCCTTCAAGCTCCTTATCTTGGCCTTTGCACTCATATTTCGTGACCTGTAATGATAAACCATCCTCCTCAGTATGGTTTTGCCTCTGTCGGCCTTCCCCAGTAGTATTTCGAGGTGGATGTTGATCTGCTCTAGCCAGGACTCGCAGTCATTGTTGATCTCTTGCTCCAAGGTAGTGAGCTTGATCCTCCTTTGTTGGGCAGCTTGTCGATTCTCACGGATGTTTTGCAGCTGCATGATCTCATGCTGGTCCTCAAGCTGCTTGTTTCTCTACTCCAAATACTTGATGATCCATTTGGCCCTCTTCACCTTGAGTGACAAGTCTTGGATCTCCATCTTATGCTCCTGAATAGTCATCCTAAGTTGGGCGCTCTCCACATCTGCATCATCATCATGTTTGCCACTCTTGTGATGTCTCCTGGGAGCTTGCTCTTCCGAGGATGAGTCACTTTGTGTCTCCATCTCTTACTCTGATGAATGCTGTGATGCCATGACTATTCTACAAAATAACCTGAAGACAAGATGACTGCTTATGTATGAACTGTGGTTGAACTGCCCTTTTTGATGTGTTGAAATCTGCCACCAAGGGGAAAATGCAACAAGGGGCTGTTAGAAAGGGGAATAATATGAAGGGATTAGGGACTATGAGGAGGGATTTTATTTAGGGAGTAGGGAGTTTAGGAGATTTTATATAGGGTATGGTTTGGGGTATTAAGAAAATTTATATGGGGTAGGGTTTGGGGTTTTACCATTGACAAATGTGAGGAGGGGATAGGGAATAGGATTTTAGTAGCATTTTAGGATAGGGAGAAATGGAAAAAGTAGAATAGGGAAGAAGGGAATGAGGGCAAGAAGGAAAAATGAAAATGGAGGAAGAACCTTGGCAACAACACAACGAGTTTGTAACCCTAACAACATTTGCTTTGATAATTTTAGGTGGTAGGGTCTAAGAGTTTTTGTGCAACCATAAGCCGCCATGAACTATCATCATACTAACATAAAAATGGATGAAACACTGAGAGATTGATCACACCTAGAAAATTCAAGGGATTGAAGGCAATTGGTAGCAAATTCTGAGCAAAATCAGCCTTGGCAGCTCTATGCACCGCACCTTCCATGTGCGCCGCGGCAGTGTAATTTTACACTGGAAAATTTCTCCCTGTGTGCCGCGCTCTCTAAGTGCGTCGCTCCCTTTTCAAGGTGACTTTTGGAAGCCTTCATTGTGTTCCAATTGAGCACAGGATAGTGCGTTGGAAAGGTATTTGAGTCTAATTTCCAAACCAACTAAAAGTTTTCAATTTGGAGTTCATTTTCCCTATAAAAAAGCAAATCTCCCAAGACTGGTCAAAATGTGCCAAATGAGGCTGCCTAAAGAAAGAGTGCTGTTACAGTCAACTTTTGAATTCCTTCCTCAACTCCAAATTGAGATCATGATAGCTCTTTGGAAATCTCTTTGTATTTAGTTATCATTTGACTCATCAATAAAGTCATTTGGCCAACCAAGCTAGGATAAAAATTGGTTTTCCCAAGGTCACTTCAGAGGTGCATCAATTCTCCCAAGGCTATTGTATTTTTGAAGGAGGTTTTTCTTTCTTGGCATGTTGTGGACAAAAATCTCTCTTAGTTTTCCCAAATTAATCTTTTATTGCTTAGAAACATCATTGGAGTAAAACCTATCCCGATGTGTGGCACAAGAGATTTGTTGAAATGAAGTGAAATGAAGGGGCCAAGTGGCTTCTAAATTCTTGGGAAAATTATTGGAAGTAGGGAGGGATGTTAAGAAGTAGGGGAAAGTGGAATTTCAAAGATTGAGTGAGGGGAAGGGGTCCAAAGATGCAAAACACAGGTCCAACCTAGAAAATTGCCAGGTTGTAGCAAGAAACTAGGGTTTGTGCGAAAATGAGGAATTTGGGGGATCTCAGTGATGGGAAGTGTTTGATAAGGTACTTTAAGGATAGGGAAAGGTGTATGAACATAAGGATACAAGTTTTGCCAATGATTTTACCATCCAAGAGAAATTGCCTTCAAAACCCTAGGAGAGGGAAATGACCTTACCTAGGCGCAACTGAAGCATGAACAAGGTGTAAAATGACCCAGTGGAACTTGCCATCATAATGAAAACCCTTTGAATGATGGTAGACTCAGCTGAATAGTGACATAGACCGACATCTGGACAACTTTGAAAGGAGTGGAAGAAAACCCTAGACCTAATGCCTAGTGACCAAATTTTACTTGAAGACTCACTGAAATGATAAAATTTGACCTTGACACCTTAAAATCACTTTGTAAGAGCATATTTAATCACTGGAGGAAGGCTGCAAAGACTGACACTAACATTGGCTCCAATGGGGTATGGTAGCTCCTTGGAGGTGCCAAGAACGACAGATCTCTGGAATAGCTAGACAAAGCCTTCATCCATTGGGCTATGGAGTCATTATTTCGACAAACAACACAAGACTTCAACTCATTTATTGACCGAAAATTGACTTAAACCGACTTAATTATGAAACCAACATGACTGAAAAAATCAACTCAATGCAAAAGGAAATGACTCATGAGTAACTTAACTAAAACAAGAACTGACAAAACTTATTCAATGGCAGGAGTCCATCAATATTCGAGGGTTTCAAACCATGATGATAGCCACCTGTGTACTAATGCAATATGTACAATCATATGTAATGTGTCTCCCAATATAACCAATCAAGTAGATGCCTCCTTGATTTATTCTCCGGATCAGATCTTCTGGTCAACAACAGATACTGGTAACTGGGCATCCAAAAACACACTCGACCATGATCTCCTTCATCACTGAATACTGCAATAATGGCCTTCACTGCTGACTGTAACAGATTTACCATTGGATCATGAAAAACAGGAAGATTTACCTCCTGCTGAGGAAACAAGATGTCCTTTTTCTTTTATTCTAATCTTCATTCACAATGTACTTCAGAAAATGTATGGTCCTGGTCCTCAAAAATTTCTGAACAAGTGGATGAGCAGATTTCCTCTTCCAAAAAATTTTCGAAACATGAGACATATGAGGACGAATTTGAAAGGGAATCTTGAATGGTCTGGTTTGCTGAAGTCTGGATATATTGTAGATCATCTTCATATGATATGATAGCCAGATTGTCTTTACATTCATAAATCATGAGAAAAGAAACTTAAAATGATTCTTAAAACCTAACAATAACACTTATATCATCTACCATAAATTCATTCAGAGGAACTTTTTCACTTGCTTGAGCAGAGATCTCATCTTGCTGTTTAAAAGCTGACTGGATTACCTCTTCATGAAGGCTTTGTTCTGATGACATGAGAACATTTGGATCCAACACTCTGTATTCTTCATCCCAGATGATTTCAGCAGCAGAGTTCTCTTTCATGGGACTTAGTACAAGGTTTTCTTGGTCATCACAATCTGAATCTACATTTGAAATGGTTGTCTTAACATTATCACATTCTGAATTTGAAACTTGATTTCTCTACATGCTGTCTTCCTTTATGGACAAATCTGAAACGACACTTTTCTTTCATCACTTTCATCCATATGGAACTCTTCAACTTGCTGATCTATAAAGTTGTTCACCAGACTGTCATCCTTTTCAAAAAAGGAAGAAGTTTCACCAACACTTTCTTGACCATGTGTGCACTGCAAATCCGCTTTAGCTTGAGCTGGAACATAACCGTGCAAGAGTTGATCCATCTCATCTTCATACAAAGGAGATAAGACCTTTTGTTTCCTTTCGCTCAAACAATGGTTGTTTTCATTAATTTCAAGTGAGGGTGTATACAAATATTCCTCATACTGCTGATCCATTTCATGTAATTCATGTTGACTGTCAAGATGCAAAATTCCTTCATTTTCCCCCATATAAAGATCTTGATTCTGCTGCAAAGTTTCCTAAGCATCTTGATGGGACTCCTCTAGTTTCTCTTCATGTTGCTGAAATGGATTCTCGTACAAGGCTTCCATGATCTCATCATCCATAAATTATCATCCTCATAGTATTTTTCAAGGCTTTCAATAAAAGCAGAAGCATGTTTGCAACAATCATGAACTAGATTTAATGATGGATAAGAGTCTTTATATCTTTCAATGAACAGGGCATGAAAATCCTTTAGATAGTAAATACAAGCAACGGGAAAATTTTCATACCAAGATTGGGCTTCACCTTCCAGAGTGGCCAAGAATATCTTCATCAGGAAATCTTCAAGAAAATCAACTTTCAACTTGCGAATATGCATGTGAAATCCAACTAGATGTAAAGCAGCATCCTTTCTACCATCATCTTTAAACGTAGGCAGATTCCTTAACCAATCTACCTTCGGAATTTTATTTGGAAAGCCTGGAATGTGATCTCGGCTCATTGGAGAGTATCTTCTTGCAATCTGCTCCATTTTAAAAAATCTCAAAGCTACTGATCCCTCTATAGTGGAGTCACCATGAAGCACTGGTTGCTGGATTATTTAGTGAAAGGAGTCGCCAGGTGAATGATTTTTAGCCATCTTCTTATGTCTGATTGTTGTTCACCATCAACCATCAGATATGAGCTTGATAGATGTACTGGGGAAAAACAATCTTCAATCAAACTATTGTCCCCAGCGGAGTCGCCACTATGTTAGCACCTAAATCCGCCTTAGGTTGAAAGAAGGCAAAATTCATGGTAACCACAAACCACACTCAGTCTACTAGCTAGCCCTACCAGAACAGGAGAGGGCTCTCTCCGAGTCACACTCAGTGAATATATAAATGAAATGTCCTGAGATGACTTATAGTGAACTATTTGTCTTAGGCTAGTAAGTGAATATGAATGCAAGAAGTGATTTTTATGAATGACTGTGTTTCTGGGATGATATGGGACCAATGGTCCTCAATGAACATAGAACTTAACACAAAGGCACGAATTACTTCGTGAGGCAAGATAGGCGGAAAGCCTAGCAATTTAGTTTAAGACAGTGCAGAATGGAGATATTTGATTAAGAGGGTGAAAAGGGCATGGACAACATGAATCCTTTTCAGCAGAAGAATGAACACTGAACATGAAATTTTCGCACAGGCAGAGCAATAAAATTGAATTCTACCTTAGCTAACTTAGAAAATTTCACTGGAAATGAATATGAAATTAACTATGAAACATAACAAGATACATATGAAACATAAGAGACACATTAGCTACACTCACAACCACATGAATCGCATGAAATAGAGCCACTGCCTTTCATTAATCCTCTGTAAATAATATACAATGCAGAAACAAAGTTTCTTTCCCATAGTCTCCCAGAAGTTACAAGCCAACCAACCCTTTGCAAATAGTTTGCATACAATATATAGAATGTGCCATGAAAAGATAGAATGCCCAAGGGTTGGGGAATTACTCAAATTATCACAAAATGAAGGTGGAGAAACCAACATCAGCTACAAGTGCAGCGCCACAAACATGACAAATGGTTTGGTTGGCCATTTGCCTTCCTTTGCCACTTGGATAACTGACCATCTGGAGTGAAAATACTTTCAAAACCACCTTAGGTGCCGAAAAACTGAAGAGCATATGAGTGGGCGCACTTACAAAAAGTCAGAAAGCAAAATTTCGCGAAACAGAAGCATTCTAGGCCTTTTTTCCTATATGCGCCGCGCCCTTTTCTGTATGCGTCGCACCACTTTGAGGCCAGTTTGGAGGCACTTGTAGGAGTCCAAAATGTGCCCAAGTGTGCTCGTTGGAAAGCCTGTCCTGTCTACTTTCCAACCCAAGTGGAATTTGTGAATTTGGAGCTCATTGGCTCCTCAAAACCTTCATTCTTCCAAGACTGCTTCCTGTGTGTCAAAATAAGGGCAGTGAGGCCATTTTTTGGGTGTTTTTGACCTCCTGGAGACACAAATCATGCCCAAATTTCTTGCCTGAGTGCTAGTAGTCATGATTTTGCATGTCGAATCCAAAAATGTAAAGAATTTCTCATTTGGAGCTCCCAATCCTACGCGTCGTGCCGGTGGCGTAGCGCGTATAGAGAAAAAACCTGTGTTTGTGCCAAAAATTTGTCATGTGACCAAAATTTTTCCAAATTCCTTGAAATTTGGATTGGAGGTCCTCTATGAAGTTCTATGTTGTGCCAAGGAATCTTCAGCCAAGATTCGAAGCCGATCTTGCTCTTTTGCCTCTTTTGTTGCTTTTCTCAATTTTGCCTTCAAGCTCCTTATCCGGGCCTTTGCACTCATATTTCATGCCCTGTAATGATAAACCACCCTCCTCAGTATGGTTTTGTCTCTATCGGCCTTCCCCAGTAGTCTCTCCAGGTGGATGTTGATCTGCTCTAACCAAGACTCACGGTCATTGTTGATCTCTTGCTCCAAGGTAGTGAGCTCGATCCTCGTTTGTTGGGTAGCTTGTCGATTCTCACGGATGTTTTGCAGCTCCATGATCTCATGCTAGTCCTCAAGCTACTTGTTTCTCTACGCCAAATACTTGATGATCCATTTGTCCCTCTCCACCTTGAGTGACAAGTCTTGGATCTCCGTTTTCTTCTCCTGAATAGTCATCCTAAGTCGGGCGCTCTCCACATCTGCATCATCATCATGTTTTCCACTCTTGTGATGTCTCCTGGTAGCCTGCTCTTCCAAAGATGAGTCACTTTGTGTCTCCATCTCATACTCTGATGAATGCTATGATGCCATGATTGCTATACAAAATACCCTGAAGACAAGATGACTGCTTGTGTATGAACTGTGGTTGAACTGCCCTTTTTGATGTGTTGAAATCTGCCACCAAGGGGAAAATGCAACAAGGGGCTGTTAGGAAGGGGAATAATATGAAGGGATTAGGGACTATGAGGAGGGATTTTATTTAGGGAGTAGAGAGTTTAGGAGATTTTATATAGGGTAGGTTTTGGGGTGTTAGGAAAATTTATATGGGGTAGAGTTTGGGGTTTTATCTTTGACAAATGTGAGGAGGGGATAGGGAATATGATTTTAGTAGCATTTTAGGATAGGGAGAAATGGAAAAAGTAGAATAGGGAAGAAGGGAATGAGGGAAAGAAGGAAAAATGAAAATGGAGGAAGAACCTTGGAACCAACACAATGAGTTTGTAACCCTAACAACATTTGCTTTGATGATTTTAGGTGGTAGGGTCTAAGAGTTTTTGTGCAACCATAAGCCGCCATGAACTATCATCATACTAACATAAAAATGGATGAAACACTGAGAGATTGACCCCACCTAGAAAATTCAAGGGATTGAAGGCAATTGGTTGCAAATTTTGAGCAAAATCAGCCTTGGCAGCTCTATGTGCCGCGCCTTCCATGTGCGCCGCGCTAGTGTAATTTTACACTGGAAAATTTCTCCGAGTGTGCCGCGCTCTCTATGTGCATCACGCCCTTTTCCAGGTGACGTTTGGAGGCCTTCCCGGTGTCCACATTGAGCGCAGGATAGCTTGTTTGAAAGGTATTTGAGTCTACTTTCCAACCCAACTAGAACTCTTCAATTTTTATTTTATTTTCCCTGTCAAAAATGAAATCTCCCAATACTGGTCAAAATGTGCCAAATGAGGCTGCCTAAAGGCACAGCGCTATTACAGTCAACTTTTGAATGTCTTCCTCAACTCCAAATTGAGTGCATGATAGCTCTTTGGAAAACGCCTTGTATCTAGTTATCATTTGATGCATCAATGAAGTCATTTGGCCAACCAAGCTAGGAGAAAATGTGATTTTCCCAAGGTCACTTCAGAGGTGCATCAATTTTGCCGAGGCGATTGTATTTTTGACATTTCTCTAGAGCCATGACACCTGTGTAAAAAGTGAAATACATTTTTATTCCTTGGCATGTTTTGGACAAAACCCTCTCTCAGGTTTCCCAAATTAATATTTTATTGCTTAGAAACATCATTGGAGTAAAACCTATCCCGATGTGTGGCACAAGAGATTTGTCGAAATGAAGTGAAATGAAGGGGATAAGTGGCTTCTAAATTCTTGGGAAAATTCTTGGAAGTATGGAGGGATGTTAAGAAGCAGGCAAAAGTGGAATTTCAAAGATTTAGTGAGGGGAAGGGGTCCAAAAATACAAAACACAGGTCCAACCTAGAAAATTGCTAGGTTGTAGCAAGAAATTAGGGTTTGTGCGAAAATGCGGAATTTGGGGGATCTCAGTGATGGGAAGTGTTTGATAAGGTACTTTAAGGATAGGGTAAGGTGTATGAACATCAGGATACAAGTTTTGTCGATGATTTGACCATCCAAGAGAAATTTCCTTCAAAACCCTAGGAGAGGGAAATGACCTTACCTATGCGCAATTGAAGCATGAACCAGGTGTAAAATGACCCAATGGAACTTGACATCATAATGAAAACCCTCTGAATGATGGTAGACACAGCTAAATAGTGACATAGACTAACATCTGGACAACTTTGAAAGGAGTGAAAGCAAACCCTAGACCTAATGCCTAGTGACCAAATTTTACTTGAAGACTCACTCAAATGATAAAATTTGACCTTGACACCTTAAAATCACTTTGTAAGAGCATATTTGATCACTAGAGGAAGGCTGCAAAGACTGACACTAACACCCCCCAAGCTTCATTACACTCACCAGACTACGCATGGTTATCAGGTGGATGGAATGAAGGTTCAATTGATACCGTTGATGCAAAAGGACCATTTAGGGATGATGATTGACTTGGAGCTATGCTTGGACTGGGAAATGAAAGCTGGTCAATGGTGACAATTTTGCCTTCATGTGAGAAACACATCACTCAGAAGATTGTTGAAACAATAGCTTCCATGTTATAAACATAGTCACTCCCAAGAAGTAAATTGTAGTCTAAAGGTCCTGGATCTACTATCACGTTCAGATGAACGGTTTTCCTTCCCAAAGTAATAGGTAACTTAGGAAGGATCCCTAATGGTTGACTAGTTCCTTTGTTAAAGCCTAATAGATTCTGTGTAATAGGCATAAGCAGTGGCAAACTAAGCACTTTCCAAGCAGTTCAAGAAAGGATACTCATTGATGCACCTTCATCTATAATAGTGCAAGACATGATCATTTTACGAACTTGTACTATCATTCAGAAAAGTACATAAGAAGGAAGGCAGGGTCTTCCTAGTCGACTCCAATCAAAGGAAGTGACTAGACTACTTGGAGGGGGTACCGAAGAAACGGGAGAATTAACCCCTTGAGTTATAAGAACTGGAGGGTTTTCCTCCTGTCTTGGTGGCACATGCGGATTTCCCCCAAGTTCATTAGAATCTGAAGTAACAAAAAAAACTTGCACAGTATCATTTTCACTCTCTTCAGGAAAGGTACGATTAGCTGAAGGTGAAATTGGCTCAATTGTTACCTCAACCTGTTGATTTTGGTTGGGTATGGACCCATAAGATTCACTTTCAGAGAGAGTGGTTTCAACCAACGGCTAATTTAAGTCAGTTGGTTTTTCAACTAGTGAAGGACTTAGGGAGAGTTTCTTGTAAACAGATGGGAGTCCCTGCGATGAAGCAGGATGGTTATTGAACACTCTTTTGGCTTCATCCAAAAAGGGACAAAGTTGAAGGGAATGGTTATCTTCATGTAACCTACATGGAAATTTAACTTTTCTCCTCCGTCCATGAACTTTACTATCACTAGTTGAAGGTGTGTTACCAACATGATCTCTAGAAGTTGATGACACGGGATGTTGTGAATGGGGAGACCATTCTTTCAATATCCGAGGAAAGCAAGGACAATCTCGATGAAAATGGTCTCTTGTAAAAATTATGCATGGAAACTTGGGTTTGGCAAGTTTAATGGATGGATTTTCATTAGATGATGCATTCAAAGCAATGTTTTCTTGGTTGCTCCCTTGCTGAATTGGCTTCTTCTTCTTCTTCTCCTTCCCTTTCTTCTTCTTCTCAGCCACCTAGTTACTAGTATAACTACTTTCACCAAGCAAGGAGGAAGAAGGGGAGGGAGAAACAAATGAGGAAGAAGGCAAAGGGTTAATTTTAGGTTCAACTAAAGGTGTACTTGATTGCAGAGAAATCACGATATTTTGAACCACAGAGGTTGAAAATAGCCATACTAGCAGGCCAATGGTAGTTCTTGGAAGGGACAATGTAGCCATATAGGGAGCACCAATATTTCCTCAAGAAGGAAAAGGACTAGGATTCCCCTCAAAAGGAATTCCTTGACCAGTGGACTCTGGATTCGTCGCCATATGTCTCAACCTAATATCAACTAAGGAATAGGGATTTTATTCGTAGTTAATTGTTTTTAATGATATTTTGACCAGGGAAAATTTTAAGAACCCCCCCTAAATTTATAAGTATAATAAATTGGCGAATCTCCATGGTATATGGGAAAAATGGAAGGCGATTTTATCAATAATATAATATGTATATATAATTTTTTGGCGAATCTCTCACCAGGCATGGCGAATATTTTACTCAATTAAAATCTTGTAATATCTTGG
>APFE030617140.1:51185-68790 GCA_000404065.3 Pinus taeda | reverse complement strand
TTATTAATTTAGGATACCTCTTTTATAAATATGGTATTTGGGCCATAGGATTCACTTAAATAAAACCTATTCTTGAAATAAATAAAACCTATTCTTGAAAATGGGCCAATGGATTCACTTAAATAAAACCTACTCTTGAAAATGGGCGAATGGAAGGTTGTATCTCCTAATTTCAAGGGCTAAATTTACCTTTTCTACCCTCTCCCTTAAAATAAGGTGGGCTATTTGAGGTGATTTTTAAAAATGTACTATGATACAATATTCGCCCACTAAAAATTTAAAACCCCTTAATTTCGCCAAAGGGCAAACATTCACCCCTAAAATTTTCTATGATTTTGACACAACTTTTCTTTTTTCAGTTTTTAAGAGTCGAGAAAAATCTAAAGATGACTCTAGTCTCTTTCGATTTTTAATGAGCTTGAAAGGATAAGTGCTCAGATGGACCTTTTCTTTTAAAGAGTCGAAAGGGAATGCAAGTGACTACTCTGGAAAATCTAGACAGAGGGAATACCAAAACAATCACAAAACTACAATATACACCTTGGTGATAAATTGAAAAGAAATTACCAAGGACTTATGTACGACAATCAATCTTCCCGAATGCTGTGTTCAGTGCATTGCAATCAATAAGGCGACAGACTTGGCTTCCTATGGATAAAGGATTTAATCTTATTGTGGTCTCCCAATATATATGCAATGGTACAGGAAGCACAAGTTCATGCTAGCACTTTTCATATCAAGGAGGAGGAATCACCCAATTTTCAATGAAAATGACAACCACTAGTTTTAATGACGTCGAAACACGTTTCTAGCCTATACCTCTAGATATGTTGCATTAAGTTCCAAAGCATTGTTAGGTTCATTGAAATTTAATTTAAAGTTGATATTTCTTAGAGTTTGCCTTTCAATGGTTCATAGCGTGATGATGATTAGAAATTCCTAAAATGCAATCTACAATGATAAACAATTTTTGTTTATTTTGAGTAATGAAAATCCTAGCTACTAGGGAAAGAAAATAACAGTACAAAAAGCAAAGAGCAAAGAGCACACCCTAGTGCATTTCCCTCAATCATATTTTTGCACACAAATCTAAAGTTACTAAATGAAAATGCATGTATTTGTTTTTGTTCTCCTTAATGTGAAAAAATGCCAAAAAGGAAAACTAAATGCAGCAAAGATTTGAAATATTTCATTCAAAATGACATTTTCGACAATTTCTCCTTCAAAAGAGAAAGGGAGACTCAAAGACACTTTTCAATTTTGAATAAAAAATGCTTTTGACACTTCGAATATAAACAAATCAAACCAAATACATGAAGAAAAGTTGAAACGATTATCAAGGGAAGGAAGAATTCACGACACTTCTCTTTTCGACACAAAACGACAATTATGACACTTTTGTATCAAAGCGACAAATTGATTTAAACAACTTTTCGACAAAGGATCGTAAATGATGAAGAAATACACAAAAAAATTCACTAATCCTAATCTAATGGAGGCTGATCTATGTGATGCAAGTAAGCTTCAGTAAAGAGGCACTATTCATTTGCAGCAAAACAACTAAACAAAATTGAAAACAAGGTCAAAAACCCTCAATTTCTAGAATGGAAAAAGTGTTCAGTCAGTCATCAGACCTAGGCTTCACAGAAACAGAGATGCATCACACTTACTACACTCGGGAGGTGTGATGCATACTATATTATAGTGGAAGACAGTGCGATGGTCCAAGGAGCACAACTGCAATGGGTTTTGGCTCATATGTGCAGCTATTTTCAATGAGTTAAGTTGAGCTTTAATGAACAGTAAAGAGAAAATTATGAAGCAATGTCTTGAGAGGTTACTAAGCTACCAAAAAGGAATCTAGATGTGCTTGCAAGTCTAATGTTTAATCCATAAACTAAACTAGAGATTGACTGAAGCAACATTCATCTACTATGCAATTGCAGAGCAAGAGCAGTTTGAAGGCTACCTCGCTGACTTCAGGCTCTGTCTATAGTTTATAAAACAAAAAATAACAACAAACAAACATATACTCGTCCCCAGTGGAGTCGCTAATTTGTTTCCGAGAAAACTAGTATTCCGAAAGAATGTTATCCCTCTAGGTTTGGAAGCTACCCTAGAAACAATAGTTTAAAGCAATTCAACGATTTCTTCTATGTGTAACAGATAAGAGAATGATAATGGAACTGACCTGGAACTTCCACTTAATCCCTTGCTTGACCTCTCTCCCCTTTGATAGAGCCTGGAACTCATCCCCGTACTTAACATGCTTGGAGAGTACCCGCACAAGTATAATAACAAAGAACCGTCAAAGCATTATGATCTATTACAACATAAACATTATAGAATCAAATATATAATGAACAAATGATAGCATTCGCAAATGATAACATTCACAATTGCACAATCATATGGAAGAAAACTTGAATAACTTTATTAATAGAAGGGAGAATTACAACCCAATTGTCTGATCTAGCATCATCCTCCCAGCTTCAATCCTTCTTCACCTCATGAAATAGCAAGATCACTCCAACAATACAATGCTCTTTCCTCAATTACTATTACACACTAATTTGTCACTATCCTCATCTCAGTCCCTCTGCTGCATCATGTGTCAAATAAACATGTTCATATATTCCCACCAATATAAGAAGATTAAGCAAATTCTTTCTGATGCTACAAATTGACCCCCATTCCCTAAGTTTCTGCTTCATCGCGAGTAAATCCTTAATATGTGCCACGATCCCATGTCATAAATAGTCTCCTCACGAGTCCGTTGTAGGTGTACTTCTATTTCCCGCGATGGGCAGATTTCTAGGCCCGATGCGAGGCTATGAGCTATATATAGCAACGATGGGTCTGCGAGCATTGCCTCCTAGAGATGCCGTCGTGGAGACTTAGTTTACGGCTAGCAACGATCCAGATTGGGCAAATTTGTCCAACAGACAGCCTTTTGGATGTTTCTAGATCTAGTTGTTGGTTCAGTTTGGGTTGCCCTTCCCCCTCTGGAATGGTAGCTCCATCTTTTGTGCTACCTTCCTTGAGGATGAGCTCCCTCTCCCACATTTCATGGAGACTCCTTCTCCTAAAAACGCACTCACCTTTGCTATGATCTACTAGTTCTTTTGGTTGGGTAGTGCTGCTAGTGCTTTTGAGTTTGGTAGATACCTTTGGTGTGAGTGTGGCAAGTGTGGGACTACTTATAGTTTGTAAGAGGTTGTGGAGTGCCTTTAACTTATTATTAAAGATTATGAATGAGAGAGAGATATTTTTTGTTGGGAGACCCATCCTTGAAGAGTGAATGCTTGAAGAAACATAATGGCTGGACCCTCCAAAAAGGCTTGCGATGTCAAGACTTGGTTGTAAGATTTTCTCTTGATTCATTATTAATACAATCAATGATGATTTCCTATGTCTTGTACGTAATTTACTTGATAGCTCATGACATCTTGACTTTATGAGTAAATAGGTCGTTGTTGTTTCCCAGTTACATGTTTTGTCTTTTCTTGTGTTGTTTCAGGTTGATTGCTCATTAAGGAGAAGGAAATGGTTGCTAGAGCAGTGCGACAGAACTTCATCAACCACCGGTTTGAGGTAGGCCTCCAATGATGACTATTTAAGGAAATCAATTGTTGGTTTGCCTTTTCTATGACTACACCCCCTCTAGGGCTATATGGCTTGCCTCTGTCTATAGAGGGAACACTTTCCTACATCACAAGTTGGTGACTCCACTAGGGAGCCCTTCCTATGGTTTTTCCCTTGTTTGCTCTTGTTTGATTTTGATTTAGTGTCTTTTGAATTTTGGGGTTGAACCATCAGTCTTTTGGGTTACCTGGGTCAATCTTGGAAATCCCTTTATTGTCTATAAAGATAGTCTGTTTTTTGTTTGGGAGTTTTTGTTCATTTTCCATTGTTTTTAAGTTCATCACTGGAAAAAGCTTAATAGTCGCGTCGACGTCGCCTTGTCTCTGTTTTAAAAGTCTATGCATTTCTAAATCCTATCGTACAGTCATGACGATTCTTGAAATCAGCCCATCGCGGAAGAGACGTGTACTCTCGCGATGATGTTGCTCTGTTGCTATGGCTAGTAGTTGATCATCCCTAGTTGCTGGTGTTATGCTCGCTACTATTCCTGTAGAATTGTTTTTTCAATTCTACCTCCTAAATTTGCCACTTTGGTTAATCCCTTGCTGTCTTTCTCTTGCCTATTAAGTTTGTTTTAATTGCTTCTTGTTAAGGTGCTTACTCTTTGGCTTCATTGAGTGAATCTTGTATTTTTGGTTTTGTGGCCTAGTTTTTCAAGTTTTGAATTATTTGGCTTGGTTGCTTGTCTGTCCAAGGTTCATCTGTAGCCGTCTTGTTGGTTTTTCTTGAGATTTTTTCCATTGATTTTTTCTTTCTGGTTGATGCTTAGTGTCAATTATTGAACCAATTTTGATATTGATTTGATTTTTCACTACCAGACATAGATTATAATTGTTTGGATCAATCAGTTCACACTTGCTTGTTTGTTTCTTTAGAATTCAAAGCTATCAAAATCAAAAGATTGCATTCATTTAATATACGAAAGTGAAAGTATATTTGCATTTCAAGTTTTCATGTTTTGAGAAATTGGAAGGAAAACTTTGAATCTGTCATTAGTAGTATCGATGCACTATAGGAATTGATGTGTTTATGCATTGTGTCTCTTAGTGATTTCATTTGTTGGTCTTGGTTTTGTCTTGGTCTGGGGAATAATCTCTCTACCTTTCTGTAAGTAGGTGTTCATCGAAATGAAAGATGCTTTACTCACTTTAGTTGCATCCTAGGTTGATATACATACGGTAAGGCCTAAAAATTGAAACATAATTCTAGATAAACTCTAAAATAAACTGAATGAACCTAACAACTCATTTGAACACAACGCACATTATTTAGAGGTATAGGCTAGAGATGTGCTCTGGCATCGTTAAACCTAGTCACTATTGCTTTCACTTAAGGTTGGGTGATTCCTCCTTCTGTGACTCAATAGCTGCTAGTATGGACTTGCGCTTCCAGTACCATTGAGTATATGTTGGGAGACCCCACTAGGTTATCATACTATATCCTTAGGAAGCCATGTATGTTTCCTTGCAAACCGTAACGCACCGAACACAACATTCAGGAAGATTGACTGTCGTACGGAAAGTCCTTGGTTTTCATTTGATCACCAAGGTGTATATGCAGTTTTACGGTTTGTCTGGTAAACCTTTTGCCTAGCTCTCCAAAGCAGTCACTTTCATTCCTTTTCGACTCCTTAAAAGAAAAGGATCATCTAAGAACTTGTCCTTTCAGGCTCATTAAACCTTGAAAGAGATAGAGTTACCTTTTCGTCCTTTTCTCGACTCTTGAAACATGAAAAGGTCAAGTTTTGTTCCAGTGTCATAAAATTTATTGCCCATGAAATATTCTTGGTAATAGTTGGAGTTCTTCGTTTCAATTTGGGTGTTTTCCAGGCTCCTTCTCGATGGCAACAGTCCCCAAGTCTACCGGCCAAGGTCTTCCTCCAGATGGGAATTGTGGTCTGTTTCCTTCTTTTGGAAATGTTGGTGCTTCGTATATGGCAACATTGTATTTCCCTAGGTTAACCATCGGTTTGCCCATTTGGTTGTTTTCAACCTCGGTGGTCCCAAATGTCATGAACCCTGTTCCACCATCTCCTTCATTTGAATCATGACACGATGATTCCAAGGTTGAGCCTATGCCTTCTTCCCCTGTTTCTTCCTCCTCCTCTCCTCCTTCGCCTAGTGAACGTTCTACATCCAGTAAGCAGGAGGATACGAAGAAGAAGAGGAAGATGAAGAAGAAGAAGAAGTTGGATAAGCGTCTGGCCACCCATCCAGCTCACGTTCTGAGTACATCACCAGTCATGACACCTTCTGCTCCTCTGTGGAAGGTTGAGTTTCCTTGTAAGTTGTGCAAGGATGACCATCTTCTTTGTGATTGTCCTACTATTCCGAGGATATTAGAAGTTTGGTCTCATAATCCAGCTTGTCCCTCATCACCCTCTGAAGCTCATGTCAATGTTCAATCCTCAATTGGCAGTGGTAAAAAGAAACAGAAGATTCGATTCCCCTGTAGACTGTGTGAAGGCAACCATCCCCTTCACCTTTGTCCGCTCATGGATAAAGCTTCTGCCATTTTGGAAAGTCTTACAGCTTCTTCACCCTGACTTCCCGTTGGTTATTGGAGGCTCTCTTCAGACCCTCTCCCCGTTGATGAAGAGATTGATATGGATTCTTCTCTTTTCCATCCTCCTCTTCTCGAGCCTAGCTATGCTAAGCTTGTTCCTGACCAACCATTGGTCGGAGAGAGTTTTGACTTGGGTTCACCACACGTTGATCACTTTGTTCCCTAAGAAGATGATGAGTATACTGCTCATGTTCTTCTCATCTTGTAAGATTCTTCTGAGTCCAAGAAAGACCCTCCTATCCCAACTAATTCACAGAGTCCTTCTTCAGTTCCTGTAGAGAATGGGGGCAATCATTTGATACCCCCACCAAATAGTTTAGTCATTTCTTTTGACTGGAGTCATTTCACTGCTTTCCTCCTTCCATCCTATGTACCTTTCTAGATTACAGTACATGCCTAGAATAAGGAAGTACCTGGCACTATCTTAGATGAAGGTGCGTTGGTTAGCCTCATGCCTTTCACTACTTGGCAAACTTTGGGCTCCCCACAGCTTGTGCAGGTCACATAGAATCTATTGGCATTTGACGGAGGAACCAGTCAACCTTTAGGGATCCTTCTTAAGTTCCCTGTTACTTTGGGAGGCAAAATATCTATATATACGTGATGGTTGTCCAAGGTGCTTTAGATTTTAGTCTTCTCCTTGGCCATGATTATATTTATGTCATGGGGGCTCATTTTTCTTCGCTTTTCTGTGTGGTTTGTTTTCCACATGATGGAAGAATGGTGACTATAGTTTAATTGTCATTGTTTAGTCCCCTAGTGCCTCTTGTACCACCATCATCCCCTATCTACTCTTGTCTGCAAGCAGCCCCTTCCTTGCCAGAGGTCAATTATGTGGCTACCCATTCCATCTCCACCTCTACTGATGATCATGTAGATGGTCTTGTACATCATGTACTGGGGGCATTGGAAAGTGATCTGTCATTGGTGTCTAATGACATGTGTTCCTCCCAGAGTGTAGTTCTTCCGTCCAATGAAGACCTCGTGGGAGTCATGTTTTCGTATGACCCATGAATCAAGGTGGAGGATAGTTTGTTCCTGTGTCAACCTCGTTAAAAAATGAATCAAGTACAAGGATAGTTTGTTCTTGTGTCAAACTCGTTAAAAAATAAAACAAGGAGTGACGAGCATAGTTCCCGATCTTGTGTCAAGCTCATTAAAAAATGAATCAAGGAGTTATGAGGATAGTTCTTTTACTGTGTCAACCTCATTAGAAAATGAAACAACTCCCTTTTCCAAATCGAGTCTTTGATTAAGATCTTGTAAAACCTGAGTCGAGTCTTTCCAAGATCTCGAAAGTGAACCTTCATTCCATCCACTCCATTTGATGCAATAAAGCTTGGGGGCATGTACATCAATTTGTGTTATTATGCTGGGGGCATGCGAACTTATAACAAGCATAGTTTTTTGTTTCCAGCTTGTGTAAACATGAAACTGAATCCAAGCAGAGTTCTCCATGGTTCAAGCTTGTGTAAATATGAACCCATAGCTGATTTACATCTCATGATTGCCATTTTTATCTACTAAATTCTGCTAGATGAGCCTTGGTTGTTTCATTCCATCACCACCATCTCTTTGGCCGATCATATGCTTTCACTTGGTTGTTTTTCCTTTCCTGAGGGACCACAGTGATGAGTGGTTTTATTAGCCAGTCTTTTGACCATTACATGTTTTGAGAAGTTCCACCATTTTCGGAACTAGTTTCTACCCTTTTACCACTCGTTCCTCCAGGACAAGTCTTCTTTAAGCTCTTTTCCGACCGTTTAAAGACAAAAATTTTGTCGAGTTTTCCTTTTTGACTCGTTAAATGGAATAAGAAGGCACTCCACTTTCAACTCTTTTCCGACCGTATAAATGCGAAAAGATGGCCGGACTTTTGTTGTTTCGAGATCGATACTGGTTATGAAATGACATGTCTTCGATCACTTTTTTACTTTTTCGGATCAGAGCCACTAATTACGAAAAGTACTCCTTGATCATTATGGTCAAGCAGTTCTCTCGAGTATTATTTTATACTTTTTCGGGCTCGAGGGACACAAATTTACAAAAAAGGACCCCCCTAGAGTTTTCTTTTCCGTGTCTTTTTCAAACTCTCTAAATATGAAAAAGACTCTAAGTTTTACCTATGTCAGACTCGTTAAACCCTGGCGACATTGGACTCATCACCATGACAAGACTCAAGCTTCTCCTCCCTAGGGCTCATTAAACTATTACTAGGTTGGATTCGTCCAAAGGTAGAACTTATATTACAAGCACATGTTATCCCCTTCAAGCTTGTTTTCAAAAATAATTGGGGTACTCACCAGCAATGGTGGGCGAAAAATTTGGACGTCATCATTGGTTACCTGTGGTAGCTAGTCACTCTTGGACGTCGACACTTTTTCTTCTTGTCGGGTTGGGATATCCACACATTGTCATTTGGCCTTTTAGGGTTTTGGGTTGTCATTTTGCCTCATTCCATCTTATCTATGTTGTCTTCATCAAGGCTCTGATCCCTTGGTACCAAAATGCTGCCACATTTTGGTGTCGTGTCGCCGATATGTTCAAGAGTATAATCCTTCTACAGTTCACACCCTTACCTCCTCCTCTAATACTCTGTTTCACCATCTACCACTTGTTACTTATCTCGTGTCGTTGATGAGGGAAGAATTAAGGCCCTCCTATGATGGGTCATCTCCTGTTGACGCCAACTCATTATCCAGGAGATTGATCTAGAGATCCCCTTCGATACCTTGGAGCTTGCACTCCTCAACGACAAGTTATTCTCACCTAACGATAGGCTTTCATCATTGGTCTTCGATTGGGTGATTCCACGGGTGTTCAACTTCAGCTCATTTTTTCACACTTAGTGGATTGTACTAGACAGTACCTTGAGAGCCATTGGCATTATCGGTGGTTTCTCTCATGCTTGTTAATGGTTTTCATCATTGACCGGTAATCAAGCGATTTTCTATCATGCTTGACCTCAACACATCTATTCACATGCTAGAATTTGTACTATGATAGGTTGAGTTTCAAGACCCCGAACTAAGATTACATATGTTCAGGCTGCATGGATTGGCTCGTGATTACATATATGAATCTTTGATGGATGGCTGTGACCATGCCTGAGTCTTAATGGATGGTTGTGACCATATCTCTATCATTATCATGGTCTTCTCAACTGGATGGATACATCCATACCACAGACCTAGTTTCATATGTCTTTTGGATGGCTACGCCTATGCCTAGACTACTTGTATTTCAGTATCAGAGATATTAGTTGTACTTGTGCCTGTAGGATCTTCAAGGCTGTATTCCAGTTCATATGGTTTCTTAAAGCATTTCACCCCTCCCACTCTCTTGGGCTTTATGCTTTAGTGGGCATCTATTAGACAGTAATTTGTCACTATCCTCATCTCAGTCCCTCTGCTATGTCATGTGTCAAATAAACATGTTCATATCTTCCCACCAATATAAGAAGATTAAGAAAATGATTTCTGATGCTACAAATTGACCCTCATTCCCTAAGTTTGTACTTCGTCGCGAGTAAATCCTTAATATGTGCGACGATCCTATGTCATAAATTGTCTCATCGCGGCTCTGTCGCAGGTGTACATCTATTTCCTGTGATGGTCAGATTTCTAGGCCTCGTGCGAGGCTATGAGCTATATATAGTGACTATGGGTCTGCGTGCATTGCCTCCTAGTGATGCCGTCGCGGAGACTTAGTTTACGACTAGCGATGATCTAGATTGGGTGAATTTGTTCCAATAGTCTGCCTTCTAGATGTCTCTAGATCTAGTTGTTGGGTCAGTTTGAGTTTCCCTTCCCCCTCTGGAATGGTAGTTCCATATTTTGTGATACCTTCCTTGAGGATGAGCTTCTTCTCCCTCATTTCATGGAGACTCTTTCTCCTATAAAAGCACTCACCTTTGCTATGATCTGCTAGTTCTTTTGGTTGGGCAGTGCTGCTGGTGCTTTTGAGTTCGGTAGATAGCTTTGGTGTGAGTGTGACAAGTGTGGGATTGCTTATAGTTTGTAAGAGGTTGTGGAGTGCCCTTAACTTTGTATTAAAGCTTATGAGTGAGAGAGAGATATTGTTTGTTGGGAGACCCATCCTTGAAGAGTGAATGCTTGAACAAACATACTGGGTGGACCCTCTGAGAAGGCTTGCAACGTCAAGACTTAGTTGTAAGCTTTGCTCTTGATTCATTATTAATACAATCAATGATGATTTCCTATGTCTTTTACGTAATTTACTTGATAGCTCATGACTTATTCACTTTATGAGTAAATATATTGTTGTTGTTTCCTGGTTACATATTTTGTCATTATCTTGTGTTGTTTCAGGTTGATTGCTCATTAAGGAGAAGGAAACGGAAGTTGGAGTAGTGCAACGGAACTTCATCAACCACTGGTTTGAGGTAGGCCTCCAAAGATGACTATTTAAGGAAATCAATTGTTGGTTTCTCTTTGCTATGACTAGACCCACTTTAGGGCTAGAGGGTTTCCTCTGTCTGCAGAAGGAACACTTTCCTACATCACAATTACAAACTATCAGCACTTCCTTGCAACTCACAATATTCCAGCCTCTAGATCTCTTGAATTGGAGATCCAATTATAGATGTGTGCAAGGGTGTGAGTCATCCATGGGGATTGATTAATGTTATTCCACTTGTTACAATTGGTTCCATTTGGAGATTTCTTAGATCCCTTATTCATCCTTGGGCGAATTCAAAGAGGCAAGTGGCACAGGAGAAGTTTCTAGAAGATTCCATGAGTAACCACCTAGCAAAATGTCTCAGACAGTTGTCCATCCTCACCCATCACACCCTATAGAAGGCCTAATCAGTACGCATCGTACCCTGATAGTGTACGACTCAGTATGCATCGCACTTTGCCAATGGAGCACACCGAAAGAAAAATAGAGAAAGTGCAGACTACTCTGATACCACTGATCTAGATTTAAACAAGACTGCAACAAATTACAGATATAACCATAAATACAAATATGTTGTAGAAATAACACTTCATTTCATTAATATCAAATACTAAAATATGCTTACAAAGAGAATGGAAATAAGACTAGCTCAGGCAATGGTAGCTTATCTTTGAGAAGAGATGTGGTGGCTACATGCCTCTGAACAGTGTTACAATGAGGCTCGAAGGCCTATTTGTTATTGAGATATAACAAAAAACCCTAAACATCCAAAAACCTAACCCTAGGAGATGAGGCGCCAATCTATGGGCCCCATTTTGGTAAATTGTTACATCAACTTCTCGGGGTCATAAATTTGGCATACGATCTCAGTTTAACACGCAAAATACCTTGTTTCAAATATCTATCCGAGGACTACAAATTTTGGTTGAGAAACATTGGTCCATGACCCATGTTTATATTAGTTTTTTCAAAAAACGTTGTTTAGGGCCTCAAAATGACTCCAGAAGTTTAGGACCCGAAAAACTTCCAAAAATAGTAAATTGTGCTACAAATAAGGAAACTAAAAAATTGAAAGAAACAATGGTGGGGGTCTAAGTGGAATAGGCAGGAGGCCACCAATATCCACCATGATCATTCCTCCCCCTTCGTAAGAAATGGTCCCCATTGCGTTGAGTTCCTCCATGAGATAAGGAAACTTTTGCTAAACTTGGTCCCTAGTGAGCCACTTGCCCTAGTGAAGGAGTTGGCCTGCTTTGACAACTCGATATAGTTGGATCCATTGATATCAGGTGTTTTTTATCTGTGTGTCCATGATCCGATTAGTTGTGGCTTGCTCCATGCAATCTAGATTTAACTCTATTGTTGGGTATACGACCAAAGTCCCACATTGACTAGAAGTGGGGAGGATCATGGGTATATAAGGATGGACAAATATCTCCATTGGTATGAGGCCTTTTGGGGTAAGTCCAAAAGCAAATCCATGAGGGCTTAAGCCAAAAGTGGACAATATCATACCATTGTAGAGATATGTGGTGTCCAGAGTCCCTTACAAGTGGTATCAGAGCCATGCCATGAAGTTAGCCAAGTGGATGAATCCTCGGAATAGCCAAGTGGATGAATCCTCGGAATGCCGAACGAAGGTGGTGGGCCCCGGTAATATCACGTGGGATCCGTGGATGAGCTCGGTTAGACAGGCGGTGTGCTCCGGATTCTTCATGGACGTGTCCTGGTCCCAACACGGGTGAAGAGGAGGTGACCTGGTAGAGCAAGCTCTCGAGGCAGGTGGTGTTCCATGTAAGGCGTGTGCTTCCAACGCATTGGAGCGGAGAATCCTGGATGCTAGAGAGTGGACGGATGGATAATCGTTTGAGGGGAGGCTCAATGGTCCTTTGTTCGAGGGGAGGATTGTTGGGTATACGCCCAAAGTCCCACATTGACTAGAAGTAGGGAGGATCATGGATATATAAGGATGGACAAATATCTCCATTGGTATGAGGCCTTTTGGGGTAAGTCCAAAAGCAAATCCATGAGGGCTTAGGCCCAAAGTGGACAATATCATACCATTGTAGAGATATGTGGTGTCCAGAGTCCTTACATCTATAGGTGTGAGTTGTTCTGCAATGTCTGATGTGTCTGGCAATGGGGGGAAGTATGGTCGAAGGCGGTCCACACTGAACAATGGGTGTTAGCCAAGGAATGGGGGAATGCTGAGCTCAAATGCATTGTTGCCCACAGCCTTGGTAATGGTGTAAGGACGATATCAGAGTGGTCTAATTTTGCGATAGGATCCGTTAAGGTGTTCCTTCTGCAAATGCAACCAGACTTTGTTGCCCACCTAAAACTTGTGTGGCACTCGATGTTGATCAAGTTTCTACTTGTACTTGGCATTTGATTTCTCCATAATGTCATGGACCTATTGGCGGATATGTTCGATGTTCTCAATGAAGCTATTTTCCTTATCAGCTTCTGACTAAACATGAGTTGAATTTTCATGAGTAGCTGGAAATGGTATGGCCACATCAATGGGACATGGTGGCTGGAATCTGAAGGCCACCTAAAAAGGGATGTGGCCAGTCGAGCTGTGGAGATCCCAGTTATATATGTGCTGGACATAGGGAAGGCTCTCATCCCATGTGCATGGATTCTTTGAGTTGTACATGCACATAATGTGTATGATCATCCTGTTGACGACCTGTGTCTGGCTATCAGTTTGGGGATGGAAAGCTGTGGACTTAGTGAGCTTGGTGTCTAGCATTGACTAGAGACTGGACCAAAATGTATCGAGGAACCTGCTATCCTGTCTTGAGATGATAGACTGTGGTATCTCAAATTCTACCCACACTCATTTAAAGAGGAGTTTATCATTGGCTTCTGCTGTGATATTCTTCTTGCAGACCGCCAGAATGGCCATCTTCATGAATTTGTCGAAGACCACAAAAACACAGACATCACCATGCTTAGTAGAAAGAAGGCCTGACATTCAACCCATGGAGATGGACTCCCATGGTCGACTAGGGGAAGGAAGAGGAGTATAGAGGCCTTGCTTCTTGATGGTTGGTTTGGCAATGGTATAGGAAGTGTAATATCTGATGTACTTCCTGACATCCTGTCGAAGATTTAGCCAGTAGAAATACTTCTGCAGTACTACCACTGTTTTCTCGACCTCGAAATGCCTAGCAGCCCAATTGTAGTGCGCTTCGCAAATCAACTTGGCTCGCGTGCTTGAAGGAACACAAAGGTGTCCCAGGTGACATAGGAGGGCATCCTGGAGGTGAAATTATGGAACTTTCTGATCCTCCAAGAGCATCTGGTATGTGTGGCTAAGCTCTCAATCTCTTTTGTAGAGAAGTGGCCAATCAGAAGTCTTGAGCCCACAAGAGTTGAGAACGGTGGTTAATGCCATGACCGGTGGTCGGCTGAGGAAATCTGAAACATTATTGGTGCTACCCTTCTTATACTTGATATTCAAATGGAATTGCTGCAGGTATGTGGACCACTTTTGATGGAAATAATTATGCAACTTCCCTTGCATTTCTATGAACTGTAGGCGTCGGTGGTCTATGTGGATGACCGTTTCCTTTGCCAAAATGTAATGCTTCCATTGTCGGTAGGCCTACATAATGGAATACATCTCTTTGTCATAAGTGGGATACTTTCGGACTATGTCTGGAAGTGTCTCAATATGATATGCCACTGGATGCCGCTGTTGAGTAAGGACTACCCCAATAGCATATTCAAAGGCATATGTCTCGATCTCAAATGGCTGTTGCAAGTCTGGTAAAGTGAGCACTGGTGTAGAGTAGAGGCGATGTTTCAACTCTATGAATTCCTTCTGTTGCGATTCAGACCAACAGAATTTTGCCTTTTCTCCTCCCTTGGTGACTTGACTCAAGGTCCAAGTGATATGAGAGAATCCCAACATGAACTTGTGTTAGAAATTGGCAAGACCCAGAAAGCTACGAAGCACTGTAAGAGTGGTTGAGGTTGGCCAATCTTGAATGACTTGGATCTTGGCTGGATCCACATGCACCCCTCTTTCATCAATAATGTATCCAAGATACCAAACCTGGGTCATGCCAAAAGTGCATTTCTCGAAATTGGCACACATGATGTGTTGCCGCAGTGTTTGGAGAAACTGTCGGATGTGGTGGAGGTGTTCCTCCCTGTTACACAAAAATATCGTCACCTTGATTATTTGCAGTCGGTGTAGGCCTATCATCACCTATACCAGCTTCCTAAGCAAGTCTTAAACCTCAGCTCTTCAAAACAAGCTTGAGAAAAGAGATAAAGACATCAAAAAAGAAATATAACTCTGGTTCCGCACTTTCTCTTAGCTTTTCCTGCGGGCCCGCACCTTTTGTTCAAGATATCTACGTACTTATATGCTCTGTATGTAAAGGGGAGGGTGCGTACCCCTGTAAAAGTCAAAAGGCGCAATTTTTATCTTTAAAAACTCATCTTGGGTTGATTCTAGAGTTTTCTAGAAGGATTTGTTACGTGGATTGTTCGCTCCAAGTGGTTCATGCATCCCATACAAGGAGGAACTAATCCCTTGTCGAGAGGAGCTATCCCTTTGAAGGAGGACTCTATCCCTTTGAAGGAGGAGCTGGTAACTGATCTCCATTGCACTATAAATTGAGGCATTGGGTCAGTGGCCAGGGAGGTTAGAAGCTGAACTTTTGAGGGTAAATGCTAGTGAAATCAAGACTTCCTATTTGAGCTTAAGAGGAGAGATCACATACCTTTTGGCCCCATTAGGGAGCGAGTGAAGCTTTTCAAAGTAGAGGAGACTTCTTGTTGGACCCTGGAAGGAGCTTGTACAGCGTCAAGGCAAAGGTTGTAAGGTTCTTTTCTTTTGAATTAATACAATCAAGCTCATTTTTCTCAAAAAGTATCTTATGCTATTTGTTTCATGGACTCCTTGACTTTCATGTTAAATATGTTTTATAGTATTGGAAATTCAGGTGTTATTTAATTGTTTGCCTTGTTTGTGCTTGCAGGTTTGCGATGAAGGAACTTACTTGGATCAAAGGAGCGAAGGCATCTCTGAACTTGCGTTGGACATAAGGTAGGCCCACACATTTGTTTACCACTATTTATAAAGCGCATTTAGAGAAAGATAGTGTCTAGTTGGTTTGTTTGTCATTAGGTCTTCATTAGATTCTAGGAAGGTCTGTCTTGTCTGCAAGATTGACTAATTCCGCGTGACAAGAAAGGATGAACAGAACAATCATGGAGCGTGCAAGGTGCATGAGATTGCATGCAGGATTGCCTTTACAGTTTTGGGCAGATGTTGTAGATAGTGTTATTTATG
This sequence comes from Pinus taeda, assembly GCA_000404065.3. Lineage (NCBI taxonomy): Eukaryota > Viridiplantae > Streptophyta > Pinopsida > Pinales > Pinaceae > Pinus > Pinus taeda. Next base: position 52,844 of record APFE030617140.1, on the reverse strand, counting down.
TAATAAACAGAGGGCCTTCAAGCTCCTTGGATGGCAGTATTCCAGAGGAATCATGGATAAGTAAAAAGGTAAACTACTCTTTTTTAAAGCCTTTTGGTTGTGAGGCCTTTGTCCATATTAATAAAGAAAATAAAACAAAGCTTGAGGCAAAGTCAAAGAAATGTACCTTTATTGGATATGGTGTTAATGATTTTGGTTATCGTTTATATGATTACAAAAATCACAAAATCATTAGGATCAGAGATGTAATATTCAATGAAAAGGTCTTGTATAAGAATCAGTTGCAAGAAAAGAAACAGGAAAAAGAAAACAAGGAATACGCAGTTCTTGATGAAATCACTGAAAAAGTAAAGATGCCTGAAAATAATAATAATCAACAACTACAACAACAACAACCACCACAACAACAACAGGCACCCCAAACACCTGAAAGTGGTGTTAGAAGATCTACCATGATAAGTATAATCCCTGAATGATACTCTCCTTCATTATATTATTTATTGTTGACTGATTCTGGTGAACCCGAATTTTATGAAGAAGCAATGCAGGTTGAAAGCAGGAAGAAGTGGGAGCTAGCCATGGAAGAAGAGATGGATTCTTTAATGCATAACTAGACTTGGGACTTAGTCAGGTTGCCTGCAAGTAAAACTACATTGCAGAATAAATGGGTTTACAGGCTGAAGGAAGAAGATGGAGGAAAACAAAGGTACAAAGCTAGACTTATGGTGAAGGGGTTTGCACAGAAGAAAGGTATTGATTTTGATGACATATTTTCTCCTGTTGTTAAAATGACTTCAATCAGAACTATTTTAAGTCTAGTAGCAGGTTAAGATTTGCACCTTGAGCAGTTTGATGTAAAGACAACCTTTCTCCATGGGGATTTGGAGGAAGAGATATATATGCAGCAACCACAAGGATATGAGGTAAAAGGGAAGGAGAAACTAGTGTGCAGGTTGAAGAATAGCTTGTATGGCTTAAAACAGGATCCAAGGCAGTGGTATCTAAACGTTGACAAGTTTACGTCTGAACAAGGTTATACTAGATGTCACTCTGATCATTGTGTTTATCTGAAAAAGCAAAATGATGGCAGCTATATTATATTGTTATTGTATGTAGATGACATGCTTGTTGTAGGATCTAACATACAGGAATAAATGTGCTCAAAAGAAAATTGGCAAATTCATTTGCAATGAAGGATTTGGGAGCTGCAAAACAAATCCTTGGTATGAGAATAACTAGAGACAGGAAAAATCGTAAATTAACATTGTCTCAGAATGAGTAAATACAAAAGGTGTTGAAAAGATTTAACATGCACAATGCAAAACCAGTTAGTACACCTTTTGCTAGATTTCAAACTTAGCAAGAAAATGTGCCCAAAGACCCAAGAAGACATGGATTATATGTCTAAAGTTCCATATGCATCAGTAGTTGGAAGCTTAATGTATGCAATGGTCTGCACAAGGCCTGATATTGCACATGCAGTGGGAGTTGTAAGCAGGTACATGAACAATCCAGGAAAGGAGCATTGGATGGCAGTGAAATGGATTCAAGGATATTTGAAAGGTACCACAGATCAAGCATTAGCTTTGGTGGTTCAAACATTTCTCTACAGGGATATGTTGATGCAGATATGGCAGGGGACAGAGATAACAGGAGGAG
>APFE030617140.1:11309-40931 GCA_000404065.3 Pinus taeda | reverse complement strand
GTTTCCCATTACTTATAAAGCGCATTTAGAGAAAGATAGTGTTTGGTTGGTTTGTTTGTCATTAGGTCTTCATTAGATTCTAGGAAGGTCTGTGTTGTCCGCAAGATCGATTGATTCCGCGTGACACTCCCAACTCTGGCTGAAGATCAGGATGTCATCCAAGTATACCACTACAAATGAGTTGGTGAATGTCTGCAAGATGTCATCCATCAGCCTCATGAAGTTTGTAGGAGCATTCTCCTTAGATTTGAAGGCAGTGTTCCACACATCATAGGGTTTGATTGGTACTTGGTGATACCCAGACTTCAAGTGGATCTTGCTTAAATATTTTCCCCCCTTCAGTTGGTTGAGAAGGTCATTAATCCGTGGGATCAGGTACCTATTCTAGACAGTGATTTTGTTCAGTGCCCAATAGTCAATACAGAGTCTCCAAGTCCCATCCTTCTTCTATACCAACACGATCGGGCTCCCACAGGGTGATGAACATGGATGTATGTGACCTTTCTACAACAACTCCTTAATCTACCTCTTGATTTTGTCATTCTCCAAAATAGATAGCTAATAGATTGTGCCACTGGGTAGTAGTGCACTTGGGGTTCGATCGATGGATTGCTTAACCTGACAGTGGAGTGGTACCCCTATGGGGGAGGTGATGATATCCTCATACTCCTCCATGACCTTGTCCATCTGTTGTTTCCATGTGGAGGGGCCATGTCTAGAGGTCATGGCCACCATCTTCTTCTTTCCCTAAGGGCGTATCATCAGGAAAAAAAATTCCTGGTTTTGGAAATGAGCTTACTGCACTGTTTTGCACTAACTAAAGAGATGGCGGTAGGAAGCGCTACCTCCAATATCCTATACAAATTATTTCCCAAAGTAACAATAACAACACGAGGCCTTGACTCATACAAATCATGTCACTTCCATAAGTATGGCCAGTCCAATAATACATCACAAACATCAAGGGGAGAAACATCACATAATACCTCATATGTGAAGGGCTTGATGTTGTATGGAGGGTGACACTACTAGTTCACGCAAAGATCCCGTCCTTGGTGAAGCCACCCAATGGTGTATTCTTGTGGATGTGTTGTGGTTGGTAAGCCCAACCACTTCATGACCTTCGAAAAAATGAGGTTCTTTTGGCTCTCGCTGATGATAATGAAATATAGTGGGGAACCCCTTACCCACATATGGGAGTAGAAGAAGCGCTCCTCCTCCTCTAGATCTTCGGGTTCCTCCTTTTGGATCTTTGTGGTGGAAACAGTGGCATTGGGCTCCACATAGATAATCTGCTTCCCTTTGTCATTCCCCTTGTCGGGTTCTGACTTAGAGTTGGAACATGCATCTAATTCAAAAGCCTTTAGCTTGGCCACCATTGACTACTTGGCCTGACACTCACTTGTGTTGTGAGTGGGGCTCTTATGGAACTCACACCAATTTCCTGTGTCCTTCTTTGGCTTCGCGGTGATGTTCTTTGCTTGCGGCTTTGGTGGGTTGTCTTGGGCTACCTTGCCTTGGCTTTGTCCTTTGTTTTGTAGTTTTGGGGAACCTTTCTTGTGCTTCAAATTCGTAGATCCAAAGTCTCGCTTCTTCTGTTTAAAATTTTTCTCAATCTTGGCAACATATTGGTATGTCGTGCTGAGTGAGGAGATGTCCAGGAATTCCATATCTTCCTGGATGTACTTGTGTAGGCAGCCACTGTACTTGAGAACCAAATTCTTCTCAAAATCCTTAATACCCAACTTCGTGCGAAGGGTATAAAAAAAATTGGTAAACTCTGGCACATCTTGGTCCCTTCCCTGTCGCAGTGTTTTCTACTTTATGTATTTATCCTCGTAGCTCATGATAGGGTAGTACTACTCCTTGATGGAATCTTGAGATGAGTTCCAAGTGGGTGCGGCTAAAAATAGTGAGTTCATGCTTTCATCCTTCTGCTCATAGTAGGTTTTGCACCAGTCCTTGATGTGGGGGGCTTCTTTGAGAAGTGCAAAAGTGATCATTTCCCTGCTGGAAAAATCAATCATAGAAAAACATCCTTCTAGAAGATTTAACCATTTTTCTTCAGCGTCGTCATCTAGCTGACCATCAAATATGGGAATGTCAAAGTTAACTTGTACCTTTAAGGATGTGGTGCTTCCAGAGTACCTCCTAGGAGTAGATGCGTTGCCCTTGGGTAGCTATTGAAGGATCTCGACAAGGTTTTCCATCATCACATTCCTTTGTTGCTTGAGGGATTCTTCGAGAAATATTTTGATAGGATCTCCTGCCCTCTCATTTTTCTTTTCATCTGCCATGGGAGGCCATTTGGATTTGTGAGGTTGGCTTTGCAAAGGTTCAACTAGTTTAAGCCCTAACTCGTTATATCTCGACCTTGTTGGGGAAATTCAAAGAAAAACAGAGAAAGAGAAGATTGCTCTGATACCACTAATCCAGATTTAAACAGGAACACAAAAAATTAGAGATATAACCATAAATACAAAGATGCAGTAGAAATAACACTTCATTTCATTAATATCAAATACTAAAATATGTTTACAAATAGAATGGAAATAAGACTAGCTTAGCCAATGGTAGCTTATCTCTAAGAAGAGATGTGGAAGCTACATGCCTCTGAGCTATGTTACAATGACGCTCGAAGGCCTATTTATTGTTGAGAAACAATAGAAAACCCTAAACATCCAAAAACCTAACCCTAGGAGATGAAGCGCCAAACTATGGGCCCCGTTTGGGTAAATTGGTACATCAACTTCTTAGGGTTGTAACTTTGGCATACGATCTCCGTTTGACGTGAAAAATACCTCATTACAAATATGTATCTGAGGACTACAACTTTTAAGTGAGAACCATTTGACAGTGACCCATGTTGTTGTTGGTGTTCCCAAAAAATGTCATTTAGGGCCTCAAAATAGCTCTGGAAGTTCAGGACCTGAAAAAATGCCAAAAATACTAAATTGTGCTACAAATATGGAAATTGAAAAACTGAAAGAAGCAATGGTGGACATCCAAGTGGAATAGATGGGTGGCCACCAATATCCACTTGGATCATTCCTCCCCCCTTAGGAAGCAATGGTCCCCATTGCAATGAGCTCCTCCATGAGATGAGGAAACTTCTGCTGAACTTGGTCTATAGTGAACCACTTTCCCTAGTGAAGGAGTTTGCCTAATTTGACAACATGATATAGGTGGATCCTTTGCTGTTGGGTGTTCTTGATATATGTTTCCATGATCTGATCAGTTGTGGCTTGCTCCATGCAATCTGGATTTAAATATGTAGGTGTGAGTTTTTCTGCAATGTCTAATGTGTCCAACAATGGTGGGAAGTATGGTCGAAGGTGGTGCACATTGAACACTAGGTGCAAGCCAAGGAATGGAGGAATGCTGAACTGAATTGCATTGTTTCCCATAGCTTTAGTAATGGTTTAAGGACGATATCGGAGTGGTCTAAATTTATGATAGGTTCTAGTAAGGCATTCCTTCTGCAAATACAACCAGACTTTGTCGCCCACCTAAAACTTGTGTGGCACCCAATGTTGATCATGTCGCTACTTGTACTTGGCATTTGATTTCTCGAGAATTTCAAGGACTTGCTGGCGGATATGTTGGAAGTGCTCAATGAAGTTGTTTACCTTATTGGCTTTGAACTGGACATGAGTCAAATATTCCTGAGTAGCTACAAATGGTATGGCCACATCAATGGGACATACTGTCTGGAATCCCAAGCCCACCTGAAAAGGGTTGTGGCTAGTTGAGCTATGGAGAGCTCAGTTATAGCCGTGTTGGACATAGGGAAGGCTCTCATCCCATGTGCATTGATGCTTTGAGTTGTACATGTGCAGAACGTGTATGATCATTCTACTAAAGACCTCTGTCTGGCCATCAATTTGGGGATGGAAAGCTGTGGACTTAGTGAGCTTGGTGTCCAGCATCAACCAGGGACTAGACCAAAATGTATTGAGGAAATATTTCTCCCGATCTGAGATGATAGACTATGGGATCCCAAAGTGTACCCACACTCATTCAAAGAAGATTTTAGTGGTGGCTTCTACTGTGATATTCTTCTTGCAGGCCGCCAAAATGGCCATCTTCGAGAATTTTTCGATGACAACAAAAACACAGTCATTGCCATGCTTAGTAGAAGGAAGGCCTGACATGTAATCCATGGAGATGGATTCCCAAGGTCGACTATGGGTAGGAAATGGAGTATATAGGCCTTGCTTCTTCATGGTCGGTTTGGAAATGACACAGGTAGTGCAATATTTGATGTACTTCCTGACATCCTATCGAAGATTCGGCCAGTAGAAATACTTCTGCAGTACTAGCATTGTCTTCTAGACCCAGAAATGCCCAGCTTCCCAATTGTAGTGTGCTTCCCAAATAATCTTGGCTCACTTGCTTGAAGGAACAAAAAGGTGTCCCAAGTGGCATAACAGGGCATCCTGGAGTTGAACATCTAGAACTTGTTATCCCTCCATGAGCATCTTGTATGTGTGGCCGAACTCTGGTTCACTTTTGTAGAGTAGTGGCGAATCAGAAGTTGCGTGCACACAAGAGTTGAGAACGGTGGTTAACACCATGATCAGTGGTTGATTGAGGGAGTCTGCAACATTATTGGTGCTACCCTTCTTATACTTGATATTCAAATGGAACTGCTGGAGGTATGTGGACCACTTTTTATGGTGATCATTCTGAAACTTCTCTTGCATCTGTATGAACTACAGGGGTTGGTGGTCTGTGTGGATGACCGTTTCTTTCCCCAGAATGTAATGCTTCCATTGTCAGCAGGCCTGCATAATGGAATACATCTCTTTTTCATAACTGAGATACTGCCGGACTGTGTCTGAAAGTGTCTCACAGTGATATTCCAGTAGATGCTCTTGTTGAGTAAGGACTATCCCAATAGCATAATCAGAGGCATCTGTCTCGATCTCAAATGGTTGTTTCAAGTTTGGTAAAGTGAGCATTGGTGTAGAGCAGAGATGATGTTTCAACTCTGTGAATGCCTTCTATTGAGATTCTGACCAAAATAATTTTGCTTTGACTCCTCCCTTAGTGACTTGACTCAAGGGCCAAGTGATATGAGAGAATCCCAACATGAACCTGTGGTAGAAATTGGCAAGACTTAGAAATCTATGGAGCTTTTTCAGTGTGGTTGGGGCTGGCCAATCCCGAACGACTTGGATCTTGGTTGGATCCACATGCACCCCTCGTTTATCAATAATGTATCCTAGATACTGAACCTGGGTCACGCCAAAAGTGCATTTCTCCAAATTGGCACACAAATTGTGTTGCCATAGTGTTTGGAGAACCTTTCAGATGTGCTGGAGGTTCTCTTCCCAAATCTAGCTGAAGATCAGGATGTCATCCAACTATATCACTACAAATGAGTTGGTGAATGGCTGCAAGATGTCATCCATCAACCCCATGAAGTTTGCAGGAGCATTCGTCAACCCGAAAGGCATAAAGAACCATTTGAAAAGGCCCTCCTTGGCTTTGAAGGCAGTCTTCCACACATCAAGGGGTTCAATTGATACCTGGTAATAGCTAGACTTCAAGTCGATCGTGTTGAAATATTTTTCCCCCTTCAGTTGGTCCAGAAGGTCATCAATCCGTGGGATCGGGTACTTATTCCAAATAGTGATCTTGTTCAGCGCCTGGTAGTCAATACAGAGTCTCCAAGTCCCATCCTTCTTCTGTAACAACATGATTAGGCTCCCATAGCAGCGATGAAATTGGATAGATGTGACCTTACTGCAGCAGCTCTTGAATCTGCCTCTTGATTTCATCATTCTCCAAAACGGAGCGTGGATAGATTGGTCCATTGGGCAGTGGCGCACCTGGGGTCAGATCGAGGGAGTCCTTGATGTGACAGTGTAGAGGTATCCTTGTGGGGGAGATGAAGATGTCCTTGTACTCCTCCACGACCTTGTCCATCTATTGTTGTCGTGCGGAGGGGCCCTGTCTAGAGGTCGAGGCCATCGTCTTCTTCTTTCCCTAGGGGCATATCATCAGGAAAAACAAATTCCGATTTTGGAAATGAGCTTACTACATTATTTTGCACTAACCAAAGAGATGGTGGTAGGTGGTGATACCTCCGGTATCCTGTACAACTTATTTCCCAAAGTAACAATAACAACATGAGGCCTTGACTCATACATAGCATGTCACTTCCATAAGTATGGTTGGCCTAATAATACATCACAAACATTAAGGGGAGCAATGTCACATAATACCTCATCCATTAAGGGCTTGATGTCGTATGGAAGGTGGCACTACTGGCTGATGCAAAGATCTCGTCCTTGCAGAAGCCACACGATGGGGTATGGTTGTGGATGTGTTGTGGTCAGTAAGCCAAGTCGCTTCACGACCTCTGCTAAAATAAGGTTCTTTTGGCTCCCGCTGTCAATAATGAACTATAGCGGGGAACACATTATCCACATCTAGGAGTGGAAGAGGCACTCCTCCTCCTCTGGATCTTCAGGGTCCTTCTTGATCTGCGTGGTAGCAATAGTGGCATTGGGCTCTGCATCAGCGATCTTCTTCCCTTTGTCATTTCCCTTGTGAGGTTCTGACTTAGAGTCAGAACATGCATCTGATTTCAAAGCCTTTAGCTTGGCCACTAGTGACTGCTTGGCTTGACACTCACTTGTGTTGTGAGTGGAGTGCTTATGGAACTCACACCACTTTCTCGTGTCCTTCTTTGGCTTCACAATGTTGTTCTTTTTTTCCAGCATTGGCGGGTTGTCCTGGGTTGCTCCACCTTGGATTTGTCCTTTGTTCTACAGTTTGGGGGCACCTTTCCCTGCTTCAAATTCACAGATCCAAAGTCTCGCATCTTCTCTTTGAACTTTTTCTCGATCTTGACAGCATATCGGTATGTCGTACTAAGCGAGGAGATGTCTGGGAATTCCATCTCATCTTGGATGTACCTGTGCAGGCAGCCTGGTACTTGAGAACCAAATGCTTCTTAGAATCCTTGATACCGATCTTCATGTGAAGGGTATGAAAATCAAAGGTAAACTCCCGCACATCTTGGTCCCTTTCCTGTCGCAGTATTTTCCACTTTATGTATTTATCCTCCTAACTCCTAACTGGGTAGTATTGCTCCTTGTTGGCATCCCAAAATGAGTTCCATGTGGGTGTGACTGAAAATAGTGAGTTTGAACTTTCATCCTTCTGCTCACAGTAGGTTTCCCAGAAATCCTTGATGTGGGGGGTTGCTTTGAGAAGTGCAAAAGTGATCTTTTCCCGGTTGGAGAAATCATGAATGGAAAACTATCCTTCTAGTAGATTTAACCATTTATCTACATCATCTGCATCGATCTAACCCTCAAATATGGGAATTTCAATGTTAACTTGTACCTTAAAGGTTGTGGTGCTTCGAGAGTAGTTGCTGGAAGTAGATGTGTTGCCCTTCGGTAGCTGCTGAAGGATTTGGACAAAGTTGTCCATCATCATGTTCCTTTGTCACTCAAGGGATTATTTGAGCAAGATTTTGATAGGATCTCCTACCACCTCGTCTTTATTTTCATCTGCCATGGGAGGCCGTCAGGATTTGTGGGGCTAGTCTTGCAAAGGTTTGACCAGTTCAAGCCCTAACTCCTTATATCCCAACCTTGTTGGGGACATGCAATGAAAAACAGTAAAGAGCAGACCGCTCTGATACCATTGATCTGGATTTAAACATGAACGCAACAAATTATATATATAACCATAAATACAAAGATGCAGTAGAAATAACACTTCATTTTATTAATATAAAATACTGAAATATGCTTACAAATAGAATGGAAACAAGACTAGCTCGGGCGATGGTAGCTTATCTCTCAGAAGAGATGTGACAGCTACATGCCTCTGAACTATGTTACAATAAGGCTCAAAGGCCTATTTATTGTTGAGAAACAATGGAAAACCCTAAACATCCAAAAACCTAACCCTAGGAGATGAAGCACCAAACTATGGACCCCGTTTGGGTAAATTGGTACATCAACTTCCTGGGGTCGTAACCTTCACATACAATCTCTGTTTGACATGCACAATACCTTGTTACAAATATATATCTGAGGACTACAACCTTTGAGTGAGCAACATCGGTCTATGACCCATGTTGCTCCTTGTTTTCCCAAAAAAATTCGTTTAGGGCCTCAAAACAGCTCCAGAAGTTCACGACCCGAAAAATACCAAAATAAGTAAATTGTGCTACAAATAAATAAACTGGAAAACCGAAAGAAACAATGGTGGGGTTCCAAGTGGAATAGGCGGGTGGTCACCGATATCCACCTGGATCAGTAGGGTATCATCATTTCTAAACTACTTAAATTTATTTTATAATGATCGACAAAATTAAAAATATCTTAAATTTATTTTATTCTCATAATTAATATAGTTATATAAATTTAATAATTAGTAAATGTGAATATTAATTAATTTTTTTTATTAAATCTGTAATTAATATTGTCGAAAATAACAACAAGAAATGTTAAAAATAATATCTATAAGCTATTGAATCTATAAATCACATAAGCTATTGAATCTATAGAATAATCTACATGGTATTGGAGCAGGAATTTTTTGGGCCGCGAGTTTGTAGAGCATATCTCAAAATGTTTGGGAATTTTTTTCAAAAATAGATACTAGATTTGGATTCCTTGCGAAAAATATCCAAATTAAAAAAAAAAAAAACAATCGTCCAAATTAGAGTTCTAATGAGAGAGATATCACTGATTTACAATCAACTCTTTATTTAGAAAAAATTATGACAGCATGACAAATGAAACAGATTGGTGTGCGACTTGAGAACTTCTATGCAATTGAGGTACATGATGCATGCAAAGCCTTGAGGAGTAAGGAAAAGGTTAGATACTTGGAGGTTGAGACGGAGCATGATTTAACTCTCAACATGTAACCTCAACAAGTTATGGAGCAACCCCAATTGGAGAAGCAGAGAGGAGACCGAGTGGAGATATCAACTCAAGAAGAGACCTCCAGCGGGGGGTAATTTTGAGCCAAGTGGGAAAAAGGAGAGCATGCATCCATATCTCCAGGTGAGACGTGGGGGGATGTGAAGAAATAACCCCGAGAGTGCAGAAATTTGGGTAGGGTGCATTGAGATGTTTTATCACATGGATCATTACCTTGCTATGATATCCCACAGTGCACAATAGTAGCATGGGTCAATGGCGGTTAATGTAATCAGATATCAAAGTGACAAAGGCAGAGGCTAGCAGCAATGAGATACTAGGGAATGCGAAGAAGAGTTGGAAGTAGAGCAGATGGCATAGTAAAAAGTTAGCAAAAGCGTAGAGTTTTTAGTAGATAGTGCAGTAGCTAGTAGCGGTCAGAGACTCTGGTGACAGATGCATTATACTGATTCCATTTGGATGTTTTTTCAATTTCAAAAGTTGTAGTAGCAATAACACTGGAGAGAAGTGTTGCATGCAGAACATTCCAAAGGTACCAGATCATGGTAGAGTTGAATTCCTTTCTTGTTGAGAGGGAGTGTTGAAAATAGAAACAAGAAATGTTAAAAATAATAACTAGAAATTCTAATTTAGCTTGTCCTTGAGTTAAATTAGGAATTAAATTGTAATTCTATTCTCATAGTAGCTTGTAGCAGTTAAATAAGTTAAGTTGACTTAGTTGGCTCAGTAAATTTTAGAGTTCCAGGTTGAGTTCTATTGAGTTGTAATAATTTAATTCAACTTAATTGAGTTAAATTCAATTAAACTAATTTTAACTATTGGAGGAACTAGTGAGTGGTCAAGTGAATTAAATTGGATTTAATTCACACGGAGTGATCAATCAATAACTGATAATTCACTCATAAATAACTCATGCATGTCAGTTTAGAGGAAGACTCAGTTGAGATTAGAGTTAAGACACTGTAATATCAATTGTATAATTTTCCAAGTTGTACATATGGTGCATGCAATCAATAGAAGGCCTATGGATGGATTGTGCAGTTATCGATGAGGAATTTCCCAATTAAGTATGGGATAATTCTCTCAAGAATTGGGAAAGGAATTAGGAGTTTGGAGGCTTGGAAATTTGGCTAAGTATTGGCCAACAGAAGTGAGTTGGGCAAAGGATAGAAAATACTTGTGCATATTGAGCTCAAGGTTGAGCAGAGCATATTGTATTCTTCCAAATTCTTTGACAAAGAGTGCAAGGAAGTAGGGGCTTGGTAGAAAGCATAATTGGCTAACTGTTGGCTTGAGTTGGCTTGTGAGGCAAATAGTTAGATTGTACTGGTGTAGGAATTGTTTAGGACAAACAAACATTGTATTTTCTTCTCAAATTTTATGGTTAATGCAATATAGATAGTCGGGTTTTTAGTAGTTTTTTTCCCGTATAGAAATATTGTGTTGTGTGAGATTGATATTCTTCCTCTTTTTGCTTATTGTTTTCATTGATATTTTTTGTTCTGCTTAAGGTAGAGTAGATTCTTGTCTTGTGTTTTAGAAAATCACATAAGTTGTTGAATCTATAGAAAAATCTACAAATATGGTTATACAAATTAAATAGTTAGTAAATGTGAATAGTAATTATAATATTTATATTTTTTTGTAAAAAGTTGAGAATTCGTAAAGTGTAGGAGTGGAAAGATGATTGAGCCTAGATCCTAGTAGGTCTCTCCATTCTCTTATTTACAAAAAAAAAAACTATGTTCTAAATAAAAAAATAATACGGGTTTGTTCGTTCATTGTCTTTAAATAAATAAAATAAAAATAAAAATAAAAAAAATTATGTTGGTAAATAAAAAAATAATATGGGTTGTCCGTTCATTCTCTTTATAATAAAATAAAAAAATGTTTTAAATAAAAAATAATATGGGCTACAATAAAAAAATATATAAATTCTGTAATAAAAATTTGTGCATGTAAGATGTTTAAATCTTGTACTTTTTCAAAATATTTCAACGAGAGATATAAATAAACTATTTGAAGATCTATGTTAACTAATTTATGTCGATATCAAATTCATATATATCTATATATAGAAAAAATTGTGCAAATAGAATATTTTAATGTTGTATATAAAAAAAATATTCAATGTGAAGTTATCAATAAAATATTTTAATAAAAATTAATATTGGCAAAAAATATTAATAATAAAAATTTTCACATTAAGAAATATATCCTTGACTCATGTTATTGTATTTTGCACTCTAAAATTTGCACTCAAAAAAATATCCCTCTAGGCTCATGTTAAATCAGGTTAGAAATGTATTTAAGATAAATCTATAATGGTTTAGAAAATTCCTTCAAATTATTAAATCTTTGAGATTTATTTGAAAAAAAGAAATAATATCCCACTACAATTCAAAAATAATATATACAACACCTATTGGAGAGTACAATCTATCCTAATAAATATATATTTTACTGGTTTAGAAAATTCCTTCAAATTATTAAATCCTTGACATTTATTTAAAAAATAAAAATGATAAAATCCCACTACTATTCAAAAATAATATAGACTATGCCTATTGGAGAGTACAATCTATCCTAGTAAATATATATTTTAGTTTATTACAATTATATGTCTCTTATTTATATATATATAGCATCGTTAAATGTGTTAACAAGTAAACTTGAAAAATACTGAAACTGTTAATGGTTTGACCACTGACTTTGAACTTCCTGGTCAACTTCGCCTATTGGGGAATCCTCGTAGGAGTGACTCTTAAAGGAGAGATGAGCAATGGGGAATGATGAAGGTATTTACTAATTGACTCACCAACTTCAAAAATTCACACAATTCCATGGATATATTGGACCTCGCATATTGTAAAACAATAATGTGTTTTCTTTTTTGTTTCAAAAGCCCTGTACTTCTATAATATCGCTGTATTATGTACATTCAGCACTATTTATCTTTATCGTTGCTGGAGTTCGCACTTTTCTAGACTTGGAGTTCTTCTTTTCAGCTTCAGAAAACTGTAGGGTTCGAGGGATAATTATTTCATGCTTTCTGTGTTGTTTTCTACTTTAGTCATATGTTGATGAAATCAAAAATAGGGAACAACATACATTCACCCAGCCTCCAACTTTCCCTGAACACAATTATGAAGTCTCGTGAAAATGATTGCGTGAAGAGAACCTTTTGTCTGCTGTCTCGATATTATCGCTGCATGATTGCACATATAATCAGATGAACGAAGATATATAATCAGCACCAACATAGTTCACTCATAGGTTAAAAAAATAGAAAATTATGAAATCAGATCAGAGTGCAAGTCCGTTTTACTAATAGTGTTTTGATTTGATGTTACTGTATGCATTGAAATCCAATCCATATTCCATATATTTTGTTCAAATAAAGCTCTTTTCCTCCGGTCCTTGCCTTTCATATCAACTTTTATAGTTCTCATCATTCAACCCACATCGTCGGCCAGGCCAGAATGTTCGTCCTATTAGAGTACCTAGAGGTCAAAAGGCCTCTGAGGCTCAGTGTCCAAAAACAATCCATTTGCGTAGTGTTTCATCATATACAAACTTTGAGAAAGCAATGCTTACCTTTTGAAATCCAAGTGGTAGAAACCAGAGAATAATGTTTACGTTTTGAAAGCTTAGTTGTGGAAAGCAAACCATTTGCATAGAGCTTAATCATTATATACGCCTTTGGGAAAACCATGTTTAGGTTTTGACCAGTGCAAATGCCCATTGCACCTTTTGTCTGAACTTTTTGGACTTTGCATAACGTAATTACTGCTTATTTCTTTCATTGTCCCGTGGTATGGAATAAAAAAAATTACGAAAATATCGCAATTATGATAAGTTAATTTTTTGTTTAGAGAATCTTCGGCCAAATCACACAAATAATTATTTGTGGACCCGCTTTAAACCAACCAATGTAGAACCAATCAATGTAGTTCAAGACAAGTTAATTTCTTTTATAATAATAAGTAATTTTTTTTTTTTAATAATGATAAGTTAATTTCTTTTTAGTGTTTTGAATACGGAGTAAAATGATAAGTGATTCATCACTCTGTTGAACATCACACTCATATAAGGGAAATTCTAATATCTTAAATCAGAATTACAGAATGAAAATATAATAATAGTTTCCCATTTAATAAAATAATTAATATAAAAAAAATAAAAAAATTATTAATTCAATAAATTTATATAATTAATGCTGGTAAGTTTCTTTCATAAATAATAAAGCATCAAACTCCTCTCCAAATTATTTAAGGTACAGGGTTAAGGCTATTCATTTCCAAGTTCGTACATTTCCTTAAGCAACTCAAAGACTTTTACGGTTACTAAATCATTAGCTTCCCATTAATGTCATTTCCTATTGCTTTTTGTAATTGAATTAATTTTAGGCGTTAAACTCCATATACTATTATGAAGTTTGTAGGGAAAGTAAAGGATGATGCTACTTAAGTATATAAAAGTTAATCTTAATACTTAAAATTGACTATGTATAATTAAAAATATTGAACTTCCACTTTTTAAAAAAATTGTGTGTACTTTCGAAGTATGGTGCGTATTGGGAGTGATATTTAATTTTATGAAATTTGATTATTGTATAAAAGAATAAAAGAATGTGTTTTTTTAAATATATTATAATTTCAAATTTAATTGCAGAAGTGTCCTTGACACTTAATTTTATTAATCAGAAAAAAATAATTACATATTTGATTTTGCAAGAGTTTACACTTGAACAACCAAACACTCTTGCAATGAGCTATTTATAACCTTAATGTCTTAACTACCTCTAATTATGGATCACTTATTAAATAACAATGTCCATTTACATTAAATGTTATTCAAAACAACTAGCTAACAAATCTCATAAAATAGAGCCTAAGATACGACACATTTGGAGAGTCATATCTTGTTACAACAATATACTAATTCTAAATGTCTCCATTAAATAATTAAACATTCTAGAATAATAATTATTAATTTAATATCTTAAATTAATAATTATTTTATTCCAACCTTATAACGTATGATAATATTTTATTTTTGGATCATCTAACATTCCCCCCTATGATCCAAAGACACATTACAACAAATACCAAGTTCATCTCTGAACTTAGTAAATTTTATTCTGCCAAGTGGTTTTATGAAAATGTCGGAGATCTGATCTTCGGAAGGAAAATAAACTGGCTTGAAGACATCTTTGGCAATGAGAGATCTGATATGATGATACTTGGTGTCCACATGTTTTATCTTTGAATGAAAAATTGGGTTCTTGGCAAGTTTGATCGCTGACTGGTTGTCAATGAATGATGATGTAGCTTTTGCCTGAGAAATGCCCAAGTCTTGTAAAATTCTGCGCAACCAAACAATTTCACATGCTGCTTCCCATGCTGAAATGTACTCTACTTCTATTGAATAAGTGGCCACTTTAGCTTGTTTCTTACAACTCCAAGATACTGCTGCTAACCCCATGTTCATTAAGTAACCTCATGTTGATGCTCGATTGTCAATACTTCTAGCAAAGTCGGCATCTGAATATCCACCAAGTACAAAGTTTTTAGTCTTTGTGTAAAGAAGACCAAAATCTTTTGTTCCTTGGATATATCGAAGAACTCTTTTAGCGGCATTCTAGTGGCTATCTCGTGGTTCCTACATAAAACATGAAAGGATAGTGATTGCATAAGATAGATCAGGGCGAGTATTTGTTAAATAAATCAAGTTGCCAATCAACTGTCTGTAAGTAGTACTCTCCACCTTTCCCCCCTTCAAATTTTGAAAGTTTCAAATTTTGCTCCATGGGGTGAGAACGGGCTTACAATCTTGCATGCCAAATCGCTGAAGAACCTCTGCTCCATACTTACTCTGAGATATGAAAATTTGATGTGGATGTTGGAAGACTTAAATTTGCTTGAAATTCTTCAACAATAGCCTGTTGCCATTCTTTATGTTTTACTGCTTCTTTGTATGTGGAAGGTTTAGTAAAATAATTTGCTATCAAGGCAAAGTTGACTTCACTTCTTTGTGACCTTCTGGTTCTTGTTTTATTCTACTCATCAGGCTTTATATCTTTCAAAAGGTGAACTGCCCATTTTAATAGTTGGTGCTTACGTGTTTGCGATTCTGAAAAGTCTCCATCATTGTAAAGAGGATTAATATAAACTGATGTTCTTCGTTCAGGTGAAGAGTCTCGAGAATCACTGTTAGAAGAACTGTTGCTGTTTGGAGATGCTGATGAAATGCTAGAAGACCGAGATGATGTTGTTGATGTAGATGGACTGAATGACTCATCTTCAGAGGAAGGAAAATCAAGTTCATACCAATTTGGTGAAGTTGGTTGACTTTGCATTTTTCCTGTTCTTTTACTGCCCTTAGTTTCTAACTTGTGAAGAAGACTTTCGATTTCTTCAGCATTCTTACTATTTGTTTCATCAAAGATTACATCCCTGCTCACAATAAATTTTCCATTGGTCAAAAAATGGTACCCTTTCTTCTCATCAGAATATCCAATCATTGTGCATTTTAAACTTCTTCAGTCAAGCTTAGTTCGTTTTTCTTTCGAAACTAAGGCATAACATTCTGATCCAAAAACTCTAAGATGTTTAACTCGAGGTTTGAAACCAAACCAAGCTTCATAAGGTCTGATTTTGTCTAAAGAAGCAGTTGGAGACCTGTTTCTTAAGTAGACAGTTGTATGTATTGCTTCTGCCCAATATGTTGGACTTAACCTCTTGAAAGTTAACATGGGTCTTGCCATTCCTAATAAGGTGCGATTCATTCTTTTGACCACTCCATTTTACTGTAGAGTGCAAACATTTGTAAGATGTCATCTTATGCCATTTTCACTGCAATAATTTTTGAATTCATTTGAAATGAATTCTCCCCCATTATCTGTCCTGAGAGTACCTATCTTTCCTTTGACTTAATTTTCAACAAGTTGGCAAAAAATTTTAAACTTCTCAAATGCTTCTGACTTGTTCTTTAAGAAGTAAACCCAAGTCATTCTACTAAAATCATCAATGAATAGTAAGAAATAATTGCAACCACCAAATGAAGTTTGTAGTGGCCCACAATCATCACTGTGAAGTAGTTGTAGCAGCCTGTTTGCACGCCATGAACTTGTTGGAAAACTTTCTCGACTTTGTTTGCAATAAATGCAAGCTTCACGTTTTGCATTTTCCTTTTTGAAAGTTGGCAGTCCCTTAACCATCCCTTGTTTCTGCAATTGAGAAAGACTCTCAAAATTTAAATGTCCATATCTTACATGCCATAGTGTTATAGGTGAAATACCTATAGTCACTACCCCTACAAAATCAGAATGCCTTGGAATAACTGTCCCTTTCATCTATAACAGTTTTCCATCTTCATAACCTGTCATCATAGTTTTCAAGCTCTATTTGACTGAATTAATCTTAACTAAGCCATCTTCCATAATTACCTGATGTCCTGCTTGTTGAATCGTGACTAAAGACAACAAATTTTTCTTAAAAGTTGGTACATACCATACATTGGAAATCATTTCTCCAATGAAAGGGAGAAAACTTTAACTGCTCCTTTTCCATAAGGAGTATGTTTTGTATCATCTACAAGAAAAATGGAATTAAGTTGGCAATCTTGAAAATTCCAAAAAAAATCATGTCGACAAGACATGTGTTGAGTTTCCCCTGAATCCAAGATCCACGCATCTTCATAATCATTTCTAAGATGGGATGAAAGCTATAATGTTCGCAAGGAAGTAAAAACATATTCTGAATTATCATCATCGTGATCATTTACAAATGTGTTGAGTGTTGATGAAACTTGGGAATTTTATTAAGAGATGTTTGACAATCTTTAGCATAATCGCCAACTGTGTTACATCTTCAACACACAATTTGACTTAAGTCTCTTCCTCTTCTTGAATATTGTCCTCTAACGCTACTTTGACTTCAATTTTGAGGTTGTCCTCTACCTTGATTATTATTTCCTTGTCCTTGAAAATAGCCTCTTCCTTGGTTGTTTCCTCTACCTTGAAAACTATTCCTTCCTAAACTATTACCTCTGTTAAAGTTCTTACCTCTGCTTTGGCTTCGACCTCAACTTTGTACATTATGTGCTGCTTGATTCTGATTGAAATTCCCTCTGCCTTTGCTTCAAGAACTGTTAAGGATGATTTACTAGTGTTGGACTCTGTGAAAAAGACATCTTCAGCAACTTTCGTCTTCTTCCCAAAGGTTTTATCATGTTGGGTGAACATTTTACAGAGATCATCAAACTTTAGTTTCTCTAACTTTCCAGTTAATTGTAGAGTCTCCAAAAAATGTGTGTAGGAAGAAGGAAGTCCAGCAATTAAAATTATGACCATGAAACTATCATCAATTGCTGGAAAACCAACATTAATGATTTCCTGCCTAATTGATGTAGGAGCATCCGGACACCTCAACGAAAAAAATTAGAAGAAGAAGACATGTGGATGACCACATGGACAGCCAGGCCAACCTTGAGCAAGATTCGGTTAATGAACTAATTTTAGTTAGAAAAATCAGTTAAAAACTGAATATATGTGTAATAAGAAATGAAGGATTCATGGGTGAATCAAGAAGCAAGAAGGAACAGAGAAAACCCTGAAGGAAGAAAAGAGAGGAGAAAATCTTGTGTGTGAGAGAGGGCAAAATGTAGTTACTGGAGAATTTTGATTAAGGCTGAGATGCCTTAAATTTGTAATCGATTCTGTAAATAATAGAAATACTCTGAAGTGAATTTAATTCTATTTGTGTTTTTTTTAATTTTATGTGTCAGGCCCCTCAGGCAATTTTGTGATTTACATTGACTGATTTTCCGCCTTAATTGTTTGTTTTCCTTTTAATGCCTCGAAGTCGAAAACAGTGAAGAATCCATGGCATATTGGTGTTATCAGTGTAGCGACGAGGTTTCCCTGAAACCCCATGAAGAAGTCTCTGAGATGGCCAACACTGATTTGCGGAGGCCAAGGCTGCTGCTTAGAGAGCTCAGTGTGATTGGATGGCTAACAATGTCGGACCGAGGCGCCAGAGACAATTTAGGTTTGAAGGGCATCGATACAGATGACGTAGGAATTCCCGACCAGGCGACCATAAATGCTATTAGGGCCAAACGCGAGAGACTGCAGAAGGCCTGCGCCGCCCCGGATTATATTCCTTTGGATGGTGCTCAGATGTCTGTCCATGGTGGTGAATTATTGAAGGATGGAGCAGACACCAGCGACGATGAATTTGAGATTCATGGTAGGCTTGCAATGCTGGGGGACAAGCCCAGCGACCTCAAGAAAGGGGTTTTTGAGTCACTGGAACGGGGGACGGGTAATTTGAGCTTAAGAGTAGACAGAGAACACGGTGATGAAGATGAGGAGGAAGATGAGGACAACACACGCTAACCAGCATTGTGCTACTCGCATACTGAAACGCCAGAAGGCCGCTGAGCATGTGCCTTCTGAAATTTGTGCTCATGAAGTTGAGGAAATAGGTGTGGCGGTTTTGGAAGAAAACTCCAGCTGTGCTGCCTGGAGAGAGATGATCGTGGTTGGACCAATGGAAAGTGTTGCGCAATCATGTTAAAGAGACCGTGAGAAGTCTCAGATGGGTTTCGTGGACCCATAACCCACAGGTCCCAAGATCAGACTTGAAAAAAATATCGAAAACGAAGAGACCCAGAATTCGTTTTCACCAAAGGGGTCTCCTCGTTTTCATCACTAATATTCTTAAGTCTTGAGATATATTCAAGAACATCACATCCTTCAATCATTTTTTGTTGTAACAATTTTAAATGTAGATCAACTTTCTTTGATTCAGGCTGAGTATCAAGGAGGTTTTTAAAAGTTGTCAAAGCAGACCATGCATTTGTAGCATTTTCTATATGGACATACATTTCATCATTGACAGAAGATTTAATAAGAGCTAAGGCTTTGTCGTTCTTAACTTCCCATTTTGCTAGTGTAGCTACATCTGTGGGTTTATTTGGCTTAATATCACCATCACATATACCCTGCCATAATTCATTGTAAATGAGAGTGCTTTCGATGAGGCGGTGCCATGCTTTATAGGATTTTGTACCTTCAAGTTTTTCGGAATCAGAGAAAAAAATTAATTAACATGGACATTGTAGTGTTAAAGCTTCGCACCAAGAATCAGAACAAAAATGTCGAGATGGGCAACAAAACATGCAACACACCACGCAAAAACATGATCTATCTGGGCTTGGTCTTGACCCTCATATAGTCATTGAAGCAGGAGAAATGACTGAGCTTTGCACTTGGCTCTAGGCAATTTCTCAAAATTTAGAAGGTAACTTTCAAAATTTGATTTTTTACAACTATGCTCTTGCAAAACTTGGTAAAAAAAAGTTCCCCCCCCCCCCCCCAAAGTAAAATTACTTTGAGTTACACTTATACCTTCAAAAAATTACAATTGAAATCCCCTTATTACTCCAAAAATTTACAAATCACCTTATTACTCCACAAACATTACAAAATCTTTATTACTCTAATAAAACATTAAAAAAATACATATTATATCTCTCCAAAATAAAATATGCCTTATCTCTCCAAATATTTACAAAATTAAAAATATTCCTTATCTCTCCAGCAAAGACTTTTCAGATTCACCTTTAAAAAAAAGCTATCAAATGCTGGATCTTTCTACTTGTCAAACGCTGGCTGGTTGGTTGATCATCTCACATCACATATAACAAGGTGCATAGCTATCCAAGAGAAGAGGGCCTCAGACTTATGAATGCCAAGTTCCTTTGTAACCTCGTACCCTTTCTGTTGTGCCAATCTGAATGAATAAATCGAGAAGGAATGGATTTCTTTGGAACTTCTTTGATTTCATAAGCGATAAAGTAAATTCATATATTTCTTTATTTCTTTCTTTCTATGCAAAATTTCGATCATTAAATACGTACCCAAGCGCTATATGTTGCTTTTGGCTTCAACAACCCTATTTAAAAATCAAAAGGCACATAAAACCAACTCAGTTGTTCACATCGGTCCTCACAAAATGCATCAACTAGATTTTACAATATGTATTGTTCCATACGCGGTTAATTTCTTGTCGGTCAACTGAATTAAATCGCTCTGGGAATGTTTCATGGAATTTTCCCTACAAACTTTGCTTGTTCGGCAAGCCATCCATTGTCTGATCGGCTCGAACTCAAAACTCTTCCAATTATAAACATAAATGATTAGAAGGACCCCAAATTCATTGGATCCTTAATTTGATAGGCTTATTTTTGTTGGTTTCTTGGCTAATAATCATAATGAATAATGATTCTTCCATTGTTCAAGTTGGGGACATTGGTTCTCAAGACGCTAAGCAAGCCCATAGCCATAAGGCTCAAAACACAAGTCGCTCACCATCCTCGGTTCTAGACTCTGATCATCAATATGGCTCAGGCTAATCACAAATTTAGTACATAGTTACAAAGGTGTATATATGGACATGCCATTAATGTAGCGATTCGCCCCTTAGATGAGGAGAACGTTGTTCAAGCTTTTACAGATCTTCTTGGAGAGGTTTTTATATTTTCAGTTGGGGGGGATGAATGTGGATAAAGATTTGAGCTATATTATGGATTGTCAGTCATATGATGCTAGCTTTGGGCTGACCCCTGGTGCAGAGTCTCAACACAAATGGGAGACTTTTTTTTAGATGAAATGGCGGTAATGAGGAATGAGAATACAATGGCAGGTGAGGATTACGATGGATTTGTTGTCCAAAATAGCCAGGCATGACCTCGGCCTCTCAAATATTAGATATTTAGCTAGCTCCACAATAATACAAATTCAAGACACAACAATTTTGATAATAATTCAAAAAATTGATTTTCAGATTTAAAAATCTAAAATCAATAATAAAATTTCTTTTCTTTTGAATGTAAAAGTGGACAAATTCATACCAATCATTTGTTGAACAATTCAATGGAGTTTTTCAAAAACTTGTAGAGCTGGAATCTCCTCCTCACATCCACTGCAACATTACTGGAGTTTTGATACCACAATAATGGCAGAAGTGTCCTCAGACACGTAATTTTATTAATCAGAAAAAAATAATTACATATTTGATTTTGCAAGAGTTTACACCCGAACAACCAAACACTCTTGCAATGAGTTATTTGTAATCTCAATGTCCTAACTACCTCTAATTATGGATCACTTATTAAATAACAAGTGTCCATTTACAATAAATGCTATTCAAGGCAACTAGCTAACAAATCTCCTAAAATATAACCTAAGATACGACACATTTGGAGAGTCATATCTTGTTACAACATTATACTAATTCTAAATGTCTCCATTAAATAATTAAACATTCTAGAATAATAATTATTAATTTAATATCTTAAATTAATAATTATTTTATTCCAACTTTATAACCTATGATAATATTTTATTTTATAGATCATTAACAAAATTTTAGTGTCAAATTAGACAGTGTATTAATAACATAAAAATAATAATAATAATAATAAATAATAATAATAATAATAATAATAATAATAATTTAATTTTAAGGTTATTACTTAGTAGAGAATAGACTTTCACGAAACTATGGTTGGGTTTTCCTCTAGGGTTTTAGATTTTGTGACAAATGGATTGAGGTGTAAAAGGGAGCCTGACTCCCTCCTACCATAACATTTTTGAAGGGGAAAACATTATGTTACCTTAGATTAGTCATCTATTGGCAACCATTTAGCTTTAGAATCATCCCTAAAATGAAATATACAACAAGCACTTCCAAGGATGCCAAGAGACGAAATCCTTCAATGGATCCATCTCCAATGGAGGAAAGACATTATCAATAACTGTGCCATATATCCAAAATATGATTTGAAATCAAGCCATATTGAGGAATATGGACTATTAAAAAGGCCTTAAATTAGTGTATCCATAAAAAATGGAGCCAAAAATGCTATAATAACCAAGATTTGGGAACCAAAGGCTTCTTCATAGTGATATTTTCCTATTGGGAAGAAAAAATTACAGTCTTTGAAAATAAGGCCCATTTCTTCAAATTTGCACGATTATATCACCATTTTTTGATGGAAAGATTCAACCCTCATAAGAAAAATGTCTTGGAAGCACCTCTGTAGATTCAACTCTTCTACCTCCCATAGGAATTTTTTGAAGAGGAATCCATGAAAGGAATAGGTAATTCCTTTAGCCACATTGTCAAAATATTTGATGTGACCAAGCAATGAAGATACACCTCTTATGGTAAGATCCACACTTACATAAACATATTTCATCCCCTTCTTGCTTCCAATGAAATTTTGGATCATGAGTTTCTGTGGAAGAAACACATAAATAACGAGCACATTTCCTTTCATTATAGAAAATCCCATGAATATGGGAATATTTTGAAAGATTATCCTCCTAATATATAACCACCACCCCCAAGACAACTATTTAGATAAATTTTGATGTTTTTGAAAAAACCTTATTCCAAGCACCATAATCCCATTCCTTATCCCTCCTAGCCTTCAAATAAAAGAATCAAAACCCATAACGATTTTGAAAACCTAGCCTCCTTATGTGATCTTGTATTGAATGATCTATTAGAAAATGGACAATCTTCATGGCCAAGCAAAACTATAAAAAAATATTAGCCAAGAGAGAATGTCATCAAGGTGAACAAAAGAAAAACAAAAATATTTGTCTTTAGTAGCCCTAAATCTAAGATGTTGGAATTAGATGACATGAGTGTTTTCTTCAAAATTCCCACTATTATCAAGAATTCCTTCCTATATTTGTCCTTGATTTGTGAAAATTAATAACAATCTACCAACCTCCAAGGCTCCAACACAAGTTAGCCTAGAAATCTCTCAACTAGGGATATCAGGAATTCCAATGGTGACAAGAGTTCCCTCAGCAACAAACTCACTTGCTATTGGGTAACATCCTTAATGGGAAATCTACTTACAATCATAATGACCTAATTTTCTATGATAATCTAGCTCCAACAAGCTATTTGTGGTGCCCATTATGGCTACCTTTCTTTTCCTACACCAAGCTCCCTATTATTGTATTCTATTGACCTAGATGCATATACATTTGTACAATAAAATGGAAGCACCTGAGTGCATACTTTTCTTCTAAAGGTTGATCCTAGCTTGATCCAATTTGTTCCTTCTCCATGAGTGCTCCCTATCCTAGTGTCCAACACTTATATTGTACAAAAAATATCAAAACATATAAATCCTATCATTCTATATAAATGGTAGTAGCATTACTCATCTGAATCCATATAAATAAATATAAATTCAACTATTCATATAAAATAATGCATAAACAATGGGGGGAAACATAGTCTTATATTATGAAATGGAACTTATAATAGTAGCAAGTTCCTATGGATCCTTGATAAGATGATTCTCCTCTCACCGACACTCATAGTCAAAGTTCACTACAAATATAGGTTTATTGCAAGGTAGACACATGATTCCATCACTCCAATAGCATAACATTACTTGTACTCTTATATGTATGTTTTATTACATGGCGTTATAGAAATATTTGGGGACTACAACCCTCATCTTATATGTCCATAAACCAAGGGCTTCTAAGCCCCTAAGAGTGTTGTTTCATACCCTAAAGAAACAAGGTCGGTTGATTACATCATCTCGCAAAAGTTCTCCATGAAAAACTGCTCAGAACTGGTCAAACCTAGACCATCTCACCTGCTCCATGGTCAAGGTGTGTTGCATCCCACCTAATGCACATGGGGGGTGCAATGCATACTAAAAATCCTTTCTATGGGGTGCGATGGGCAAGAGTAGACAAATGGTAGAGACAATTTGCAAGGTGGATGATCATGGAATCTTCCAGAAAATTCTCCTGTGACACTTGCCTCTCTGAATTCACCCAGGGATGAGTAAGAGATCATGAAATCTCCAAGTGAAACTGAGAACTATCAGAGAAATGACACTAATAAAAAACCCAGAAGCTGACTCACCCACCTGCAAACATCTATATATGGATCCCTCATCGTAGAGATCTAGAGGCTCAAATTTTACATCGTGTAAGGAAGTGTTGTTGGTTTCTTTGTAGAGCATCATAGTGTTGGGTGATCTGGCTTTTCATGAGGTGAAGAAGGGATTTCATGCTGGGAGGATGGCACTAGGTCAGATCAATGGGTTGTAATCCTCTATTCTACTACTTCTATCAATAAAGTTATTTGAGTTTTCCTCCATATTCTTGTATGTCTTTGAATCTTGAATTGATATATGCATTTGTATGGTCATTATATATCTAATATTATATTGTTTATGATTGTAGATCTCTATGCTTTGATGGTATTAAGCTGCTTTGACTCTATAGGTGTTCTTTGAAATGGGACAAGCGAGGAAGGAGCGGCAAAGATCTGTTAAAGGGGAGAGGAAACAAGCAAGGAGCCAAGCGAAAGACTGAGGTTGGTGCTTTCTTCTTCTCTGTCATCTACTTCTCATAAAGGAAAACACAAGTGACTTTAGTTTGTTTGTTTCTAAGATAGCTACCCGTCTTAGTGGGACAACAGCTCTGAGTGGACACTAGTTTTATCGATAACAAAATGGCGACTCCCCTAGGGAGCGAATAGCTTGTTTGCTTGTTTCTAGTTTGTTTGCTTTATAAACTACAGATGGAGCCTAAAGTTAAGCCAGCTAGCCTTCAAACTGCTTTTGCTATGCAATTGCAAAGTAGATAAATGTTGCTTCAGTCAATCTCTGGGTTAGTTTATGAATTACATCTGACTTGCTTACATCTTAAATGCCCTAGTGGCAGCTCAAGTAACCTCATTAGATCAGCCCCTATGTTTTGTATTTACTGACTATCATTAACCCAGCCTAAATTCCTGAACTAAGCTACAAACTGTGACCAAAAACCAAGCCCAGTCTCATCTCTGGACCATCGCACTGTCTCCCTTTGACAGTCTGGATGCATCACACTTCCCATGTGTTGTAGGTGAGATGCATCCCTGTTTCCCTGTGTTATAGGTGCGATGATCAGATAAGACTGTTTCTGCCTCCAGATTTTGGTTTTCCTTCATTCTCTTCAGCTTTATTCAGGAGTTTTGTTGTCTGTGATCAGTATACCACTATTGATACTCCCTTCCTTTGCATTATTCAACCTCCGTTGTACAAAGAATTCCTAAATGTTTCTATGCATTTTTCGCCATTTACAGTTCTCCTTTGCAAACAATAGCTTAATCGAACTGTCGTCCTTTGATTTGAAAGTGTCACAAGTGTCGTTTTCAGTCAAAGAAAATAATCCTCCTCTTTTTGATAGCCGATTATAATTTTACTATTGTATTTGATTTGAATTAATAGTATTTCAAGTGTCGAAAGCAGTTTTCAATTCAAAATCACAAAGTGTCGTCCTAGTCTTCCTTTCGTCTTTTGAAAAGAAATTTGTTAGTACTGTCGCTTTGAAAGAAAGATAGTTCAGATTTGTACTTAGAATTCTTTTTGTCATTCATACATTAAGAAAGTTGAAAAAGAATACATGCATGTGCATTTGCATTTGCATTTAGATTACTTGTGGAGATTGATTTAGGACAAGGCATCTTAGTGTGTGCTCTCTGCTCTTTGTTGAAAGAATTTCGCTTCTCTTTCTTTAGTAGCTAGGATTTTCATTGCAAAAAGAGAAATAAACGACTGTTTATCATCTTAGATTGCATATTTAGGAGTTGTATATCTACATCACATGGTGAACCCCAAAGAAAAACTTCTTAATAAAGATCAACTGTAAAATAAATTTCAATGAACATAAAAACACTTTGGAACATAACGCACAACATTTAGAAGTCTAGGCTAGAGATGTATTCCGATGTTGTAAAGCCTGGTAACTATCGCTTTCATCGTTGGTTGGATAATTCCTCCTCTTTGAGACGACAAGTGCCGGTACAGACTTGTGCTCCCACGTACCGTCGAGTATATATTGGGAGACCATAATAGGCTATATCCTTTATCCTTAGGAAGCCGTGCCTACCCCCCTATCGATCGCAATGCACTGAGCACAACATTCAGGAAGATTGACTGCCGTATCGTAAAAAGTATTCTATTTTTTTGCGATTGGTTTGGTAATCCCTCTTTCTAGATTTCTAGAGTAGTCACTTTCGTTCCCTTTCAGGCTCCTTAAAAGAAAAGGTCCATCTGAGCACTTGTCACTTCAGGCTCATTAAAAATCGAAGGCGACTAGAGTCATCTTTAGCTTTTTCTCGACTCTTAAAAATTGAAAAAGCAAGCTATGTCAAAGCGTCATAAAATTTATTTTAATCGGAATAAAGTCACTATTCCCTCGTTGATCTTAGGTTGAGAAAATGGAGTCCACCAACCAAGGATTTCCCCTTGGGGGAAATCCTAGTCCTTTCTCCTCTTGGGGAGATGTTGCTGCACCTTATATGGCCACATTGTCCCTCCTAGGACTGACAATTGGCTTGCTAGTATGGCTCTTCTCGACCTCTGTCGTTCAAAGCACCGTGATTCTTGAGCAATCAAATCAGCAACCAGATGATACTAGAGTTACCCCCCAACCTTCTACTTCGTTTGTTTCTCCCTCTCCTTCTTTCTCTTCACTTGGTGAAGCTAGTAAAACTAAAAACCAAGTAACTGAGAAGAAGAAGAAAGGGAAGGAGAAGAAGAAGAAGAAGCCAACGGCAAAAGGGGGCAACCAAGCATCGTCTACTGAAAATCCACACACTGCACCATCCAAACCTAAATCTCCATGTGTCATTTTCAAAGGGGACCACTATCATCGAGATTGTCCTTGCATTCCGCAGATCTTAAGGGATTGGTCTCCCTGCTTGCACAATCCGGTGTCCTCAACCTTTGATGATCATGTTGAAAGTACACCGTCAAATAGTGAAAACAAAGTCACTGGACAAAAAGGAAGCTCTAAAATTCCTTGTAGACTGTGTGAAGGAAATCATGCCATCCACCATTGTCCCTTCCTAGATGAAGCTAAAAGAGTCTTGGATAACCGTCCTGCTTCACTGCTACGGCTTCCTCCTGGCTACAAGAAACTCTTGTCGAGTCCATCACTAGTTCAAAATCTAATTGACACACCTTTATGGTCAGTCGAAGCATCTATCATTGAAGATAAACCGTCTAAGTCCACATCGGACCAAAGTCAATAGGTCGAGATGGTAGTTGACCCAGTCTTGTCTTCAGAAGGTCTACCTTTAGATGATACAGTCACCAAAGAGAATGAGAATGACACCATTCAAATTATTTTCGACAACACAGACTCCGATGAACATGGGGGAAATCCACCCGTTCTTTTACCACAGGAAGGAAGTTCATCAGAGATTTACCTGGCCGTTTATTCAGTCCCTCCTCCAAGCAACCTAGTCATTTCCTTCTATTGGAATCTACTAGGAAAACCCTATCTACCATCTAATGTACCATTCCGAGTCATAGTGAAAACCTACAAAATGGTCATGGCTGGTACTATCATAGATGAATAGGATTTTGTGAGTATCCTTTCCTCAATTGCTTGGAAAGCACCTGGTTCACCATCACCTCTGCCTGAGATGCAAAATCTGACAGGCTTCGACAAAGGAACGAGTCGACTCTTAGGGATCCTTCCAAGTTTGCCTATAACTTTGAGAAGGAAAACTATCTACTTGAACGTAATGGTAGTCCAAGGGCATTTATATTACAATCTACTCCTTGGCCATGACTACATTTATAGCATGGGAGCTGTTGTTTCCTCACTCTTTAGAGTGATGTGTTTTCTGCATGAAGGTAGAGTGGTCCAGCTCGTAGAACAACTTTCATTCCTCAGTTCACACATAGCTAATAGTCAAGTGCCATCCCTAACTAGTCTTTCTGTGCAAGGAATGTCTCATTAATCTCCAGTCAATCCACTTGATGAACGTGAGTGATTCGGTGAATGTGACTAAACCCAAGGGGCATGCACCCTGGTCTGCTTCGGCAAGAAAACTTTAGGTATAGGGTAGGTTTCCGTAGAGGATATATGACTAGTCTAACGATCCTGTCCATTTAGGAAAATGGATTAGTCTCAAAAAATATTCCCCTATCAAAGGTTATGTCATTGGGACTGACAACAGTCACCTTTGTCCATTTCTATGGATAGAGCCAAGGAAGGGTTTTGTCTGCAAATGTGGATGGAACAATCTTGCAAATGCGATAACTTTCATATGGTAACCTAGAAACTGTACTTCGCTATACTGGGGAGCATGAAAACCTTTTACATACAAGTGAAAAGCGACCAGTGTAACTCTAATCCCGTAGTTCTTACTGACTTCAACTGCTTAAGTTAGGTGATTGGTCTAACCAACCATTCACCTTTGCAAGGGCCAAATGGCACCGAAAAATTAAAGGACGAGTTTTCCTACCTAACCCTAGTAGTTAATTAGCCCCTAGGACAGTACTTGGTCATTCCTAGCTTGCATGCAAAAGGCCCCCGAGGAAAGTTGCAAATGGGGCAAGCTCCCTAAAAGATGAAGCTACTGATGAGACATATTTATTATACGATTGGCACAAGCAGTTTAAGCTCATTAAAAAATGAACCAACCTTTGGTAAATAACCATTGTGATCACATTATTATCAGCTTTTGAGCCTTGGTCATGTTCTTACCATCACCTCCACTCTTTTTTTAGCAGATCATATGCCTCCATTTGATTGTTTACACCTTTTGAGGAATAGCTGCGACGAGTGATCCTATTAGCCACCTTCTTTACATTGTCATGATTGAAAAGTTCCAAACCTTACCTGGAACCAACTGTTATCTGAAAACATCACTCGTTCCTCAAAAGACGAGTCTCCTTTAAGCTCTTTTCATCTGACTTGTAAAATATGAAAATATTGCCAAGCAATTAGCCTCTCCAGCTCGTTAAAGTGATTGGAAGTGCCATCCCTCCTCTAGATTTTAATCTTTTTGGGCCTGAGGGATCATTGCACAAAAATATCGAGTGCTTTTCTTGTTCAGCTAGTTAAAACTATCAAAAATTCATCCCTTTCGTATTATTTTATACCTTTTCAGACTCAAGGGATTATATTACAAAAAAGGATTACTGGAGTTTCCTTTCCGACTATTTTCAGACTCTCTAAAATTGAAAAGGACCGAGTTTTCTTTATCGTTAAACTCGTTAAAACAATAGTGACAAACTTGTCCATGCAGACAAGAACA
The DNA here is from genome assembly GCA_000404065.3 of Pinus taeda. Classification (NCBI taxonomy): domain Eukaryota; kingdom Viridiplantae; phylum Streptophyta; class Pinopsida; order Pinales; family Pinaceae; genus Pinus; species Pinus taeda. Next base: position 11,854 of record APFE030617140.1, on the reverse strand, counting down.
AGTTTCACTATCGCTAGGCTTGTTAAAACATAGCGACGGGTTTTCGTAAAAGGAAAATTATAGAACAAGCATATGTTATCCTCCTAAAGCTTGACAAAAATAAAGAGGTACTGGTCATAAATGACTAGGGAAAAATTGGGAAGAAAACTTGAAGAAACTTTATTGGTAGCAGGTCTCTCTTGAACATGACACTTTCACTCCATCACCATGATTGAGTCGGGTTGGGTTATTCCGTTCATCGGTCATATCACCATTGGTCCTCTGTGATATCCATATTTGGGGTTTACGCTACCAATCCATTTCAGTGTCCCTGATATGTTCAAGAGAAGTCGCTCAAAGAATTCACCAACCCAGCTTGTGTCTCATGTGCTGCAATACCTTTACACTTCATTCTTTCATGACTGCCACCCTGAACCTTGTATCATTAGATCATTTTCACCTCCACAAAATCATTTGCTCCGTTTCGTGTCACAGATGTGGGATTCATTAAGGCCCTCCTATGATGGGTCACTTCTTGTCGACATCAGCTCATTATCCAAGAAGTC